>FLSR01004886.1:391150-431188 GCA_900092035.1 Leuciscus waleckii | reverse complement strand
TTTTGGTTAATAGACTGTCAACGGAGGAACGGAAGTCTGTCAGATTTCATAAAAATATCTTCATTTGTGTTTTGAAGATGAGTTAAGGTTGTACATGTTTGGAAAGACTTGAAGGTGAGTAGCTGATGCAAGATTTTAGGTTTAATGCTTCATCATGGGACACCTGTGTGATATTGGGCCCAGACGTCCTCACCTGGTAGTTGATGTCGACGCCGGCGGCCAGCAGCACCTCCACCACGGGCAGGTGTCCGTTACGCGAGGCCAGATGGAGAGGCGTGTGCTTCTTGGTGTTGGAGCTGAGCAGGTTGGGATGAGCGCTGAGCAGAAGTTTGACCACCTCCAGCCTGCCGTAGAGCGCTGCCAGGTCCAGCGGCGTCTCAAACTTGTTGTTGCGCATGGTGGGGTCGGTCAGCTCCTCCAGCAGCAGCTGCACCACCCGCGTGTGCCCCTACTGAGCCGCGCAGTGCAGAGGCGTCTCGTTGTCGTTGTTCTGCGGAGAAGAGGACGAGAGATGTTGTTACTTCAGTGCTTGGGCCTGAAAAGTGTGAGAAATAAACCATCTTCAAGCGAATCCAGGCAGTTGTAGCCTTCGCTGAAGACACAAGGTGGTAAAGCTATGTGAGCATAGCTTCGCATTGGCAATAAAGCCTGCTTTTAGGAGAACGACACAAAAGACAAGATCAGTCGAAACAGAGCAGGATTGTGGAAGATTCGTAACTTCTTAGACAAAACATCGGACTGAATTTATGTAAAATACACAAAATCACAACAGTCTTACACTGTTATTCAGCAGTGATTTTACGGAGAAAGACAGAGAGAGCAGAAGAGGACATGCAAGCTTGACCACATGCGACAACTCGTATCACACACACTCAAAGTGCTTAAATACTCATTTTCAGCACTAGATGCGTTACAAACTTATTTTTGTGAAATTTCGTGGCTTGTAAAGTGTGTTTGAGTTATCTTTAAATCAATGACACTTGATTCGATATGTTGTATCTAATGTATTGATATTCATACATTAAGTGTGGCTTAAGTGTTTTTGGGACTATGTGCACTACTTTACCTTCACTTTTGATCATTGTTCAATTGGTCAATATCTTAGACATTGGCAAACAATCACTCTTGGTATTTGCAATATTATACTTAAATTAGACACAATTAGACAAAATGGCTCATAGTTTGAAATGTACAGCATGATTGTAGCAAATCATTCAACTGATTTGATCACAATGACTGATGTACTGAAACCTGACCACCAGAGGGCGCTGTTATATTTGCTTTGTTTGCTGACTGAAGAAAGTCAAATCTTGAGTGTAATAATAACTATGAAATTAAACACAAAATACCCTAGAGCTCAAAAACTGCTAGTGAGAATTTGACTGAGCCCTTCATCATCATCAGACTCGGGTTCCTCCAGAGCTGTGCAGAGATCAGTGTGTGTGTGTGTGTGTGTGTGTGTGTGTGTGTGTGTGTGTGTGTGTGTGTGTGTGTGATGAGAACATTATAATTGTTTGCTTGGGACACGGCTTTTAAATGGAGAATCTTTTGTTTTTGTAATTTTGTAATATAACATTTTGGATTTAGATTTATCGGGCAATATATCGGTTATCGGCTTTAAAATATAAAAATTATCGGCTATCGGCCAAAATCAATCAGTCAAGTCATTTTAGTTCAACTTAGGTTTTTTATGTTTAAGGTTTTCCATCAGCTTTATTTCTATTAGACTAAAACAAAATTGTATATTATCCATAACTGGTTTTTTAATAGTTTTAGTTAATAACACTGGAACTCATCTACTTTCATGTTTTTTTTTCTTCTTCAGACTAAAAATGCTAAAAAAATTAATTAAAATAAAAACAGACCATAAAAAAAAAAAAAGATTGCAGATCTATTTTATTATTATCATTACTACTATTATTATTTTGCACCTGCAGAACATCAAAACCCATGGTGAATGAATGGCTTCTCTTCTATTCATCATTCTGTATTTTGTCTTCCTTTCATTTCTCTTCATCTCTCTCTTGATGCACTACAGGGTCGGCCCTCAGCTATCCAGCCATGACACCGTTTCCATGACTACACCCCACCTCTCTCTGCCACACCACACACACACACTTTCTGACACTGATTTAAGCCGACGGCTACACAGAAAAGCTTCTCGACTCTGCGTGTGTGTGTGTGTGTGTGGCACAGCAAGTATTCTAGAAATACCATTTAACAATCACAAAACACACACTTCCTGTCAGCTCATGAATTATTCATGTCCGCTTCAGTCTGTTCAGTTGTAACCTGCCTGACACGCACACACACACACACACACACACACGTCCGCTTGTACGAGATCTAAAGCTGGAGTGAAACCCCTCTGTGCTATCGAACGCAAGCGAGATGAGGATTCTCTGAGCTTCAGCAGATCATCATATAGCGGCTTTAAAAGATTCAACCTGCAACATTTCTCAAAGTTCAAATATTTTCTCCAATCCCATTTTAAACTGTAAAAGCATTACATTCACTATTATTCGGCACTGGGACAAAAAAAGGCTGCAGAACAGGGAAAACAATGCTTGTGTATAAAGGAATTATAAAAAGGTTGATGACAAATAAGAGTGCAAGATAAATAAAACACAAATCAAAATTCTTCATTGAACTTTGCATGTACGGTTCATGCACCTTGAATACATGTGAGAGAACACATTTAAAATAGAAATAGATTAATAAATAAATATACATTTCAAGGTAAAACGTATTTTATATAAATTTCAATTTAATCAAGTCGCACCACATGATATTTGACTACCTGAACTAACCTTATTTTCTCTTAAAAAGTATAAAGTTTTCTGATATTTTGCATGCACTCTCAATATTTGAATATCTAAAATTCTAATATTTATCATGAATTCATTAATATCTGTATTTATTCATCCAAATCCACATTAATATCTGTATATACTAAATTATTTTAGTTGCACCAGAAGATATTTTACAACCTGAGCTTATGTTGTCTTCTCTTAAATAAAAAAAATATATATATATAATAATAATCTAATATTTTAAGAGACTAATTGTCTTTGACACACAGTTATGAGGGTTCGGAAGGGTTCTCTCTATGATTTCCTTTCCTGTTTTGCATTTCCCCCCTAGATATTTTTGCAAATTATAAAATAAAATTAAATATAGATTAAAATCTACTATATTCTAAATTTATATTAAATGCACTTAGAGTATTTGTGTCCCTCTACAGTACATTTGTATGGTATTAGGCAAACTAAATATACTTTAATGCTATTTCTATTGAAAACTGTATGTTATGCATTTAAATATGCACCTAGGAAATTTTTCTAAATATATTTGAAACTTAAAATACTACTAATAATATTTTTTATCTTCTCACAACATGAGTTTTTCCCTTTTCTTGTCATACATTATTAGTCTAACGGAGTGGGAAACCTGTCTGGAATCCATCATTATTTTCGTAGTTTGCAGAAATTACACCTTTCGTGATAAAATGCTCTCACACACACAAACTGTACATAACTTACTTCAGACTACAGTGAGAATCACAGCACAGTCTGTCACGTCTTTATACATTATACGCCTTCACACACACACGGCACATGTGTGCTTATATAACCCACATGATGACAAACATGAGAAAGAGTGAAGCGACACTGTCCCAACAGAAACCAGACAAACCCAGGCGTGGCGTATGGAGGTGAAGCGTGCAGGTCAGAGGTCATGGGTACACACCTTGGCATTAATATAGGGGTCAAATGGGCCACAGCGTTTGAACTCTGTGTGGTCTAGAGAGCTCTGGGAGAGGGGAGAGAACAGGAAGGAGACGTGTTCACATACACACACACACACACTGAACACAAATGTTAATCAAATGCATGATCACATGATGAAACAGGCAAAAGAAACTACAGGCTGGCTTAGAGTCCGTCGAATGATAAACGTTAAATAAAAATACACACCGAATTAATATTTATTTTGATACAAGGCAAAAAAATAAATAATCAAATTTGTGAGGAAAACTAACTATAATTAGACAAATCAGAAACATTTGACAATGAAATTTACTAGCATATGCCAAATTTGACCAATCAAACGATGGAGAATAAACCAGCCTTATAAAATGGCACAAAAAAAAATGAAATGAGACAGTTTTTAAAAAAATATTTTTCTAGTTAGTCCAAATTCATAATGAATCAATAATAATAATAATAATAATAATAAATCATTATTTTTGGCTGCGCTGTTTCATTTCATTTTGAGGCATGTCATGCTATAACAAATCAATGAGAAAACAGCACAATAACAGAGTTGTTAAATGAAAACTGTGATTATGATGTTACTGAGTGCATCACTGCGGAATAATAAATGCATGACAAGTCTCTCCAAATTATGCAAAGGAGAGTATTTGAAGACAGGCCGTTTCTGCTTTCCTCTGGGGACATTTCAATCAAACAATACAAAAACCAACCCCGAGTACAGGTGCGCATGAATATTCAGGTTCGTTTGTTAAAAGATGTCACGAGGTCGGAAATAAATAGGGAACAGCGTAGAACGGGAAGACAAGCGAGAGCAAAGAAACATTTCAATATGTCATTGCTGGGTCAACAAACATCAAACTAATTGAGCAATTCAGTTCCAACACAGCATTAATATGTGATTTTATATGTTTTTATATACTTGTTGTCACATGACCTGTACGTTTAATTCAGCATGAGAATGCATTTCATCCCAAATTTGCGGTAAAAATCATCACACTGGAAATGTCAGTGTTTATATTCCGATATATTGGTGGTTATTTATTCCGCGCCTGAATTTGGTTAATCTGCAACTTAAGTGTCCTAATCTTTACTGACACTCGATTGACTCAAACAGACACCCAGTATACAGTCATACCGTGTGTGTCATGCTCTACTTAAAAAACATTTGAAATTCAGCCAAATGTGTTACGACTAAAAATAGCAGTTGTGAAAACAGCGTGTATTAAGGGTGAGAAGCCACTGAACTCATGTTTAGCTTTATCTTTACACACACACACACACACACTCTCACTCAAAGTGTAAATGAGCAGTGTGAAGCTGTAAGAGGAAGTAAAAGTGTTCCTGATATGCTGCAGCTTTTCCTGACACGCGTCAAAAGAAACATAACCTCGAATCTAACCTCAAAATGACTAATACACACCCTTCCCTCACTACTAGTCAACAACATCCCAATCCCCGACTACTGATCTCAGATAGTGTGTCACTAGACAGGGGAATATTTACAGAGCAACTTAAAGACTACTGACAGGATTTATTATGACTTGTCTCTCGGGCTGGAATCCTAACAACCATAACCTACTGGTATTTCCAACTGGTTTTAACGTTGTGCATTATTTCTGGTCAGTGCTAAATATGGGTGGAAACGGGGTCTAAAATGGGGTTTTGTGTAGTCAACAAACTTCACTTGCAAAAGGGCTATTTTTAACACTATGATCTGACACATTCTGATATCACGGATATGGATAGGATGGATAGTATGATTGGGATGCAGGGACTGTTTATATGGAGCAAGTGTGGCATTAGTTAACGCTAAGAAGATGACGTTCTTTGACCTAAAAAGTAACCCAACTTAATAAAGACATTTTAAACTTTCCAGCTCAAATAATACATGTTTGAACTATAGAATTCATTCAAGTTCTTAGCAAATGCACAATCTTCATTTTCTGTTTTTAAAGTGCCCCTATTATGCTTTTTCAAATATGACCTTTCATGCAGTGTGTAATATAGCTGTTTGGATAGTAAAACGTATGCAAAGTTTTAAAGATCAAAGTGCACAACAAATAAAGTTTAATTGTAATTTACAACGGAAAGAATCAGTTCTGCCTAAACTAGTAATCAGTAATTCCTTCTCACTTCCTGTTACATACCTACGTAACATTGTAACTTTGACCCAGCCTCAAACACTGTAGTTGAAGTCGAGTCCTGGAAGAATTTGGTTTGTGTTATCAACATGTCAAGAAGAGCTATTTTTAGCACTGCAAATCCACTTTGCTTGCACTTCAAAAGGATGAGGACACGCACTGAAATTGATATGGAAAAACCAACGCCATCATCCCTTTTCATATCACTGTGTACAAGTGCTGAGGAAACCTCTAGATCTGAAATTCAGATATGGTAATAGGCATTTGGTTTCTGATACACGCTGTAAGCGTTAGACCAATCACAAAACACTGGGCCGTCTGACCAATCAGAGCAGAGTAGGCTCGCAGAAAGGAGGGGTTTAGAGAACGAACCGCTGTTTAGACTTTAGAAGTAAAAAGTGTTTTTTGACCTTGGATGCATGTAAAACTATTGTAGGAGACCTCCAAAACAAAATTAGGAACCTTTAAAACAGCATAATATGGCCACTTTACGTCCTATAAATGTGGATGTGCTTGACCTCTCTTGAGGGTCAGTGGGAGGAGTCTGGGCTTTGAACAGCTGCAGTCCAGTTCACTGAGAACCCAGTGACTTCATCTCACTACACACACAGATGTAGAGGGCAGCTGTTTCTCTCTGGCTGCCAGAGACACAGACATCTGCTGCATCTGCTTTCACCCAGACATCCAGTCCTCCTTGTCATGCCTCTTTTCACATCATATTTATTATTTTTCTCACTTAAAGTTCTATTTTCTATTTATTTATGTGACAATCTGATGTAAAGAACCATCTAACTTGTCCCAGTATAGCAAGTCACGAGTGCTGCTCATAGACCTCATGTGGTGAATAACCCAGAATACGGCTTTGAATGTGCCGCTCAGTGTCGTGCGGTCAGACCTGTTCATTGAGTTTGGGGTGAGATGGACCCTGGTGGCGAGGAGCTTGACTATCCGCTGGTCCCCCTTCCAGGCCGCCAGGTGCAAAGGGTAACAGCCCTTGTTGTCAGCGATGTTCGTCAGAGCCTCGTTCCGCAGAAGTACTTCCACCACCTCACTGACAGAGAGACACACATGCACAATTGTGTGTGGTATTCAGAAATTATAAAGTACATTTCGATAAATAAAACTCAAATTATCCTTGAGATCAAAGGTCATCAGGTGACAGGACTCACCTGTGTCCATTTAAAGCAGCGTGATGTAGAGGTGTGTATCCAGTGCTGTCCACACAGTTCACATTCGGGCCCCTCCAGATACTGTAAAACAAAGAGTGGACAGACACAGTGAGTATTATTATTATAATAATAATAATAATAAGGGTTAAAAGTAACACACTATGCATACAACTACAGCAAATCAGCATATGATCTCTGAAAGATCATGTGACACTGAAGAATGGTATATTGTAAATGAAAAACAGTATTATTACTGTTATAATGGTATGCTTGGTTAAATGCAGAAGAGACTTCTTTAAAAAAATAAAAAAAATAGTTAATTATTCCTAAATTTTGGAAAAATTAATTTTAGGAAAAATAAAATATTATTTTGAACTGTAGTGCAAGTGACCATGGGGTTCGTGAAATAACGCTAAAATGACCCGTCAACAGCAAGGTCCCCCGTTTTTCATGGCTTTCCCATGATTTGTTTCCAACAATTTGTGAACACAGAACTTCACAATACAGAGATTCACTAATACTCCAGTCCTGGAAATCACAATTTTAAATCCCATTATCGCAGGCAATCTCGCTGGTTTATTTGTGGTGCAGACACAGAAACGCCTGGATTGAGTCCTCTGATAACCTTGTGAGGGTTTGGACTTTGAGTGTGCTGGTTAATGTATGATTCATCAGGCTAATGCCATGGGAATGAACATCGCAGAACTGCATCATCCTTCCTGCTAGTCCTCAAGCAATCTGCTCTGCAATCTGCTGGTCAACACATTAGCAGAATCCCTTTGATTTTTACGCCTCTTGAATGAAACCGTGAGTCACACCTGAATCTAGCGCAATGACATCAGCCGGTGTGTGTGAGGTCACTGACCGAGAGTGACAAACAGGTTCTGCTGATAGTGGAGACTGGAACAACTTACATGAGTTGAGGAAACACAGGAGCACCGGATGAGGATGTGGGATGTACAGATTCGCATTCAGGTCCGCTTTGACCCGGAAGAGATCCTTACAAATGTTGGTAACGCTTTACGTTAGTTAACATGAACTAACAATGAACAACATTTCTACAGTTGTTAGTGCTGGTTAATGTTAATTTGATCATTTAATAATACATTCTTACAATTCAAAATTGTATTTGTTAACATTAGTTCATGCATTTTGAACTAACATGAAAAAACAATGAAAAACTGTATTTTTATTAACTAATACTGACATTAAATGTAAAAATAGTATTAAATGTAAAAATAGTATTAAATGTAAAAATAGTATTAAATGTAAAAATAGTATTAAATGTAAAAATAGTATTAAATGTAAAAATAGTATTAAATGTAAAAATAGTATTAAATGTAAAAATAGTATTAAATGTAAAAATAGTATTAAATGTAAAAATAGTATTAAATGTAAAAATAGTATTAAATGTAAAAATAGTATTAAATGTAAAAATAGTATTGTGTGTGTGTGTGTGTGTGTGTGTGTGTGTGTGTGTGTGTGTGTGCATGATGAACACCTGTTCTAGCTGTAGCTGTAAACATAGTGTGTACTTGCAGCATGTGTAGAGAGAGGAGTCACGTGCCGTACAGCGCATGCACTCGCTCGCTGTCAAGACAAAAGCACAAATGAAGACACAAAGCACACAGACAAAAGAGGAAGAGGAAAGGAGAAGCCGGTGGCAGAAAGGCTCTCGAACTGTGCAGCTCTTCTCTCTCTCACTCCAATCTGACGTTCCCATCACTCCACTTCCAGCCAGGAAACGTCATACAGAGAGAGAGAAAACTGCACCAGCAGAGGAACAAAGTGTTGCTGCTTCACAGAGCATGCAGTGAACCAACATTATTTGACCTCAACACAGTGATAATCACTTTGACTAAATTACTCATTTAGATTTTGATAAATATATATTTAATCATTTATAAAGTATTACAAATTTGATGACACTTTGACCTATTTCATTATTTTGCAGTGCACATTATTGGACTACAATGGACTGAAATTAATGCATTCCAGGATGTTGAAATATTGTCCAAATATATAGGAAATACACTATTAATACTGACATCTGTGCACTACACAAACAAAAAATTGTTTAAAATGCCCCAATTATGCTTTTTAAAAAAACATATTATCTTTCATGTAGTGTGTAATAAAGCTGTTTGTGTATGTAAAAGGTCTGCAAAGTTATAAAGATCGAAGTGCACAACAAATAAAGTTATTGTCTCCTAAACAATGTTGGGGAAAGTTACTTTTAAAAGTAGTGTTACAATATTGTGATACTCCCCAAAAAAAGTAACTTATTGCATTACTTAGTTACTTTTTATGGAAAGTAATATTTTACAATATTTTTGCGTTACTTTATCTCACCTGGGCTGGGCTTGGTTTTTAATAACAAAACCAAAAATGGACAAATGTAAAGGCCCTTTCACACAAAAAGAGAAATAATGATCCTCAAACTGATGCAAATGCAAACTCACGCCTGTACAGTAGAGGCCGCAGCTCAAACAAACCTTTCAAACAAATGCAGGAGAAGAAAATTCAACACTCTTTCTTCAGCATTAAAAACATTTTTTATTTTAAATGTAATGTTTAAATAAAGTAATTTTTGCTTTGTATGGTTGAACTGGGTCAAAAGGTCAGGAGCAAAGACATTGCTTAATAAAGTGAGGTTAAATTCATAAAGTATATTTGTATTATTTTGTATATTTTGTATCAAGTGCTGCAGAATAGCTGAAATTTAAATATTTTGAAATTTCGTTTCCAACACACGCTGTAAACGGTAGACCAATCACAACAGACTGAGACATCTGACCAATCAGAGCAGAGTAGACCAATCACAACAGACTGAGAATCTGACCAATCAGAGCAAACTAGACCAATCACAACAGACTGAGACATCTGGACCAATCAGAGCAGAGTAGACCAATCACAACAGACTGAGACATCTGACCAATCAGAGCAAACTAGACCAATTACAACAGACTGAGACATCTGGACCAATCAGAGCAGAGTAGACCAATCACAACAGACTGAGACATCTGACCAATCAGAGCAAACTAGACCAATTACAACAGACTGAGACATCTGGACCAATCAGAGCAGAGTAGACCAATCACAACAGACTGAGACATCTGACCAATCAGAGCAAACTAGACCAATTACAACAGACTGAGACATCTGGACCAATCAGAGCAGAGTAGACCAATCACAACAGACTGAGACATCTGACCAATCAGAGCAAACTAGACCAATTACAACAGACTGAGACATCTGGACCAATCAGAGCAGAGTAGACCAATCACAACAGACTGAGACATCTGACCAATCAGAGCAAACTAGACCAATTACAACAGACTGAGACATCTGGACCAATCAGAGCAGAGTAGACCAATCACAACAGACTGAGACATCTGACCAATCAGAGCAAACTAGACCAATTACAACAGACTGAGACATCTGGACCAATCAGAGCAGAGTAGACCAATCACAACAGACTGAGACATCTGACCAATCAGAGCAAACTAGACCAATTACAACAGACTGAGACATCTGGACCAATCAGAGCAGAGTAGACCAATCACAACAGACTGAGACATCTGACCAATCAGAGCAAACTAGACCAATTACAACAGACTGAGACATCTGGACCAATCAGAGCAGAGTAGACCAATCACAACAGACTGAGACATCTGACCAATCAGAGCAAACTAGACCAATTACAACAGACTGAGACATCTGGACCAATCAGAGCAGAGTAGACCAATCACAACAGACTGAGACATCTGACCAATCAGTGATCGAAAACCCAATGAAATCAAATGCGTTTCTGGTTTGTTTTCTCTCGCCTGCATGACCATATCAATTTACTTTCTCATGTCACTAGCTTTAAATATGCAACTTCGCTAACAAATGCATGAAAGTGACCAGCTGGATATAAATGAATGCAAATAGATTGTAACAATCATGAAATTAAACATTTGGGTCGGGCTTGTGTGTGTTTTTGTCACATTGTTTTAACCACTTGGGGTACTAGTAATTTAGCCTAGCGCCCACTAATGCAGCATCTAGTCAACAAACTATTTACTTCAAATTGTTTTAATTACTTTACTTTTAATACTTTAATTAATAATATGAAAACTTTAATTAATAATATGAAAACTGTATGGTAGTGTACTGTGTACATTAGGGCTGGGTATTGACACAAATTTCACAATTTGATTAGATTTCGATTCACAAGCTTGCAATTCGATTCAATTTCGATTCCTATTCGATTCAATATTGATTATTTTGGATATCAGGTACAATACATGGCAAATTTCTAATCTTTTAACAAATCGCTTAACTAAAGCTGTAAACTATGGGAGTCAGTGGTAGCCTATAGGCTTCATTAGCCTACTATAATATTGAATGTAAAACTTAACTGATTTGTATAAAAACTTAAATTACACTTATTTATTTTTATAATAATAAAGTTATATGAAATGTAAACATTTAAATGGTGGCTGTCATAAAAACTTGCTAGATTTATTCAAAACATGCATTAAATATTGAAGAACATTAAAAATTATAATGAATATGTAGTATGGTGCATGTATTTAGCAAAATGCTCCTCTGAGTTGACTGACGAGTTTATGGTCACTGGATATGGTTTTTTCTGAGGTAAATGTGACGTTACATGACTTTGTTTACAAGTTGTTTTAATGACATCTTTCCACGGTTGAAACACTGAGCGATTCCATGTCACATGATACGGATTTCGATAAGTTGTACTCTATCTTTTAACACACTTTCAGATGTTCATTCATGTTTATTTCGCGCTGTAACTGGTGTTATTAAGGCGGAAGAGAAGGTCATGTGCTTCTCTAGAGCTGAGCCAGAGCGATCTCACGCCACAGCGCCAAAACGGTATTTATGTTTTGGAATTTCATAAGAAAATGGACGTAATTTGAAATCTGAGACTTTGTTTCATATCAATAATAACAAAGCACAAAGATTATTGAGTAAACCTTGTCCTGTTGTGTAACACTTCCTCAAGATTTAATTGTGTGATCTCTTTAAATTCTCACAATTTCCATACACTGGAAGTTGCAGTGACCAGACAAAGAAAGGGCCTTGTACATTATACTGCAAATTCAAAATGTAATGTCACTTTTTTTAGTTAGAGTTTTCATTTGATTATGCAACATTTGCCTCCTCAATACAGCACATCATAATACAGGAAGATAAAGAAATATCCCTCAACTAAATCTGACATCATGCTCCACCCAAACGGGCACCTCCGGCCCACTGTGCTCTATTGTGAAAGCGCCATGGCAACTGAAGTGCGGAAAAGGGTCTGGCTGGCGAATGGTTGGACCCCATGAAGCCTCCACCATGACACTGCTGTTCTACACAAAGACTATTTTCTACCCCACAGAAACTACAAACCTCATCATCGTTTTCAGACCACAAAATGTCAAGTAAAAATAAGCAGCTCTGATGCCATGCTTTCACAACAATGCTTCTCCAAACCCTAGAATGAGGAGGGGAATAAAGAGAAGAGAAATGTCTACCCAGCATGCTGTGCAGCAAAATTGAATTCTTGGAGTAGTTCTCGTACTCTCTGGAAACGGTGGGAAATGTTGAAGGGCGGGAGAAACAGATTCAATCTAGAAAACTCTTTGCATTAAGCCGCCAAATGAAGAGAAATTAACAATCTTATTGTGGATTATGTACGTTTTACAAGAAAATACCATTTCAAAATTTCACGTTTTTTTTATCACTATTTTATGAAATTTGATGCCAATTTCTGAGTGAAAATTCTTTCTACACCAAATTTTTTTTCAGTGTACTATTTTTTATAAAAAATTATGCAAAATATAGATTGTTGGTACTATTTATGGCCAGTGTTTTCTCTGCTATTCACCTGCCATTGTGTCACACACTTCATGATGCATACAAACACCTTCGATCAACAACACACAGACATTCGTGGCCTTCTGTCCTTGTGGCGTATTTCCTATGCGAAAAGATCAGGCCATCAGAATATATTAAGAGGCCGGGCGACTGAGGGACAGAAGGCTTGAGTTGGCATTACGGCCCCGAGCTCTGCCCGCAGCCACAGCTTCGGCCCCACTGAGCACATCTCTGACTGGAAGCCGGCAGGGAAGTACATCCATTCACGACTCGGATTAAAATAATGAACAAACAGAGAGAGGCACCTTACATAACAGCTTTCATAATGTCAACATTTAAGCCATTACGGAAAAAAGCTCTGCATGTGGTAAAGCCCGCATATGGAGGTTCAGTTTTGGGAAAGACTTTAAAACCGCAGTTTGTCAAGCTGCAGTTACTCATAAGTAAAAGTAGCCTAGTTCAGCTGAGGCTGAGATACTGTTAGGGACTACAACCTATTTATTTTTGGGGATACATATGTCCTGATATCTTTTAAAAACATATTTAGGCAATATCACACAAGCAATATTGTTGCTTGTTTGCGTGTAATATTGTTTTTATTTTATCGAATACAATAATAGACATTATCAAGAGCACTCATTCAACTTCATAATGTACCACCAAAACAGATCAATGGCTAAAGAATAACCAAAATGCACTGAAAATCATGCTGAATGAATTACCGCATCCACAGCAGAATCATACAGGTGCAAGTTCATTTGTATTCAAATTTGTAATTATTAAATTATTTACGATTTATACAAGCTAGTTTTCGTGACTGTAGGGAATAGGGAATGAGGGTTATGTGGGTGATCCATGGTGTTTCCTTTCTGAATGAATCAGTGTTTTGAACAAAACAGTTGAGTGAATATTTCAATGAACTTTAGTTTCTGAATGAATCAACATTTCTTGAAAAGAGTCACTTGAAGGAATGATTCAGTGACTCACTCATTAAGACATGTAGTTGTTGCCACCTACTAGCATAGCCACCTAGCACTGCACTGTAACCTGCAGAAAGAGTCACTAAAAAATACCCACTATTACTGAATGAAGGCCTGCCAGCACTATTGGAAAACTGCTCAGATTTGAGGACCAGAAGTAACTGTTGTATGAAACTATCAGATGATAAAAAATAAAAAAATTACACCTATATTTATAGCATCTGCCAAAACAAAGACAACAATTAGGATGACAGCATTAAAAAAAGAACATTAAATGCATCTAAATAAGTAATATAAAGCTATAAAACACGACAGCAAAAGGAAAAGCTAATCCCTAATTTCCCAGTGGGGGTATTCGCTTGAATGTCTGGAAGAAGAAAAAAAATTGGCCCAAAGCAATGGAGGAAGTGAGAAATAGATCGAAAAGGGATACAAGAGAAAGAAAGAAAGAAAGAAAAATCTGCCTTTGCAATAGTGCGAGCAAAAAGAAAGAGATCTGGTGCCATTTACATGGTAAAGAAAGCACTGGGATGATCCGATTTGAGGGAGCGGAACAAGCCGGCGGGAATATCCAAAAGCATAATTAGACCCCGCCTCTCTTAAATTCTCATTGGTCAATAGATGCTTGCATCAGAGTGCTGCAAAGAAAAATAAAGTAATTTTTCCCAACTTTGTCATTATACAAAATGATGTATATTCCCAGCAATATGCCATAATAGAAAGCACATCAAAACGAGGGAACAGGTGAAAACATGTCTATCGCAGTCACGGATATCTTCTTGAGCCAATTAGTGAGGTGATGGACACTGTGCTGGGGATTAGCCGTATCCCACGGCACATTGCCAAGAGGAGACTGATACATGCTGCACACTGCCAGAGCATTGGAGTTTAATTAAGTGTACTAAACCCGGTGCCAGAACCAGATGCATCATTGGCACACGCTCATCAGAATTCCCTTCATCCACTCTCTGCGCTCTGTGATCACTGCTGTGCACAGATTAGACATACTCAAGAGCACTGGCTCAAAAGCCTTGGATTAGGAGGATAGCACCACTGCTTGTGTTGATGTGCTTCAGGGTCCACAAACTTTTTAACGATTTTTATTTTTATTTTTATAATCATACATTTCAATGACTTTAAGGCCAGATATTAAAAAGAGTAAAACGTTGTTGTTGTTGTTTTTTTAACGAAATATTTCCCAAGCAAGGACGCATTCAAATGATGTGACACTGAAGACTGGAGTAGTGGCCATGCCATCACAGGTAAAAATGACATTCACAAAGACAGCACAAAGATGTCTACACTGAACATGATTAATGTGGCGATGCGACGCATGTTTAGCATCAACGAGTCACTGTGAGTCCAATAACATCTGTGCGTGTGAAAGACTGACACTGGTGCCACGTTTACTAGCACTCGCGCCAAACAGAAAGCAGATGGAGAGACAACATTAATTCCAGAGAGGCGGAAAATATTGATTAGAAGCCTAATGATAATGACGACACAATAACAAATAGTTATTTTTGTTATTATTATATTATTTTATAATAAAAAATGTCTGTGTCTAGTCTGTGATAGGTCCGTACTATCAGTCAACGATGAAAATCAAAAACAGCTTCAAACTATTTCAAACAACAACATACACAAAAAACACAAATTGTTCACCCATAAACTAGGATTCAGATTACTTGTTAAAGTGAGTGAAATACCTTATGTCAACAGACAATGTTCTTATAGGTTTGTGGTTCACCGGCACCATCACCTTCTCGTTCAAAGATTTCAATTTGCCTGTGATATCCACGAGCTCACATTTTGGTCTGGTTTCACCTGTAAGTTTAAAATATTCCAACTGAGCCCTCAGTTTTTTTTTAATGTGACAATTATGTTGGAACACAATCACATTCTTATTCCCATTGCGACGCGTCAAGCGTGTCTCTGGACACACGGGCCTAAGTGCTGTGTGTGATTATTAAAATAAACATTACATAGTTGAAAACACTTAATAGTTGTGGCTATGACCAGTGCAGAGTCTCTCTCTCTATTGCCACCACCAATGCACACACAATAATATTGTGTATCTGAAAATGGAGAAAATCACCCAACACTAAAGCCCGGGACGCATGATGATAAATTGCATTTTACGCAACTAACTCATCAGGTAAATCAGAGAGAGTGTCACACGACAACACAAATGGAAAGAATGTACTTAGTTTGGTTGGTAATATAGGCAGAGGGTGAACCGACTCCAGGGAAAGGCTAAGGAGATGCGCTTGCCCTATAAAAACACATACATTTCCCTGCAATAGTTTCAATTTACATGTCACAGCACAACCTACACATCCCAGCATAAATGCTCATGATAAATGATTTGTTAGTAAAACATCTACGCTCACAAACTACCGTTGATTTAACAGAAAAGCAAGCATACCGTATGTGGGATTTGACATTGCTGAAAGCATGCAAAAAGCGCTTTCTTTATAATCACTAAAAAGCGGCCACTCATCTTAGATCATCGCGATCTCACAAAGTTCTGTAATAATAAATGAAGCTGTCTGCACAATTAATCGCTTATTTTACATAATTTTCCTACAATGAGAGGATTTGCGAGAACTCAGAAACCACTTATCACTCAAAACACTTTTCGTTTCGGTTCAGTGCTAACTTAAACACCTCTGATTGGCCATCGCGTTCAAGAAATCAACATCAATGTTTGTGATTGGCACATTGCTCAACGCTGCAAAAATATTGAGTAAATATTGGGGTGGGGGTTGTGTGGGCACCCACCGGCAGAACAAACTAAATCCGTGCCCTATGATTGAAAACAATGTTTCATTTCTCATTTGAGAGTGACCACAGGTGAGAGTCTGATGGACATCATTTTGTGAAGAGGAAATGACCCACTTCTCTCCTCTGGAAATAGAACGATTCTGTTCCAGTTTGGCTGAAGCTAGACCAAGTTTTGCGTTGCAGTGCCGTGAGACTCGAACAAAGTGTTACACGCATGCCGAGGTTGACCTCTTAGTCCCGACTCAAGCACTGACACAATTCTGTGAGCAACAAATCAAGGGCAAGAAAGGCGAGAGACAAAAGCTCTCTCTTAGAGGAAACAAATATGATCTTTCTTTTAGTAAATATCAACCACTCTTTTTATAAACCATAACATCAGTGGAGAAGAGAACCTTATCTCTGGAGACATGAAACCAGAACATCTGTGAGACGTTAGTCAACAGAGAGACAGAGTCTAGAATATATCAAATGTTTTTGTAATTAGATACAAACCTGATTAAACATGTTAGCAAAAAGTAAATAAATATTCAATGTTTAAAGACCAAAACAATGAGATTATGCTGCTTTCATGCCATGACATAACCGTAATTATGATATGGCAACCTGTGAGGTTTTACCCGGAGCTGTTCACGTCCTCAGACTCGGATTTATGTGTTTCTATGTCAACACTATCAACGGCGAAATGAATTAGCAGCGGTCAGATGCTACAAATAGAGCTCTGCAAGTTGCTTACGTTATTATTATTGTAATGTTATGTGCTTATGTGTCTATCCATCCATCCATCCGTCCGTCCGTCTGTCCGTCTGTCTGTCTGTCCGTCTGTCTGTCTGTCTGTCTGTCTATCTGTCTGTCTGTCTAAACAGAACTCACCTCTAAGATTTGAGTGATGGAGATGGGCAGTGGGAGAGCCAACAGTTTTTCAAGGGAGGACAGAAGGAAAGGAACGAAAATATAAAAGACTCTGGCATGCTTTAATTATTAAACTCTACAAAAGAACTAAAGACTTGGTCTAAAGGTACTGTCAAACGCAGAATAATCATTCTGTTCTCTCTGTTCCTTCTCAGCTGGTTGTTTTAATCTTTCCTTTCCCTCTGCTCTCATTTCCATTTGCCTATAAAAGGGTTACTTTCTTCTTATCTCCTCTTTATTTCCTCCTCACACAGAATGATCTCTCTTTGCTGTGTACGTGCATGTGAGTGTGCAGGTATGTTTCCATGTTTGTAAGCAAGCGTAATTCCACCCCCACCCCTCTGCCTCATTAGGTTCATTCTGAAGGATTTGATTAAATATTTAAAGTGTGCAGCACTTTCTCTGGCATCAGGTGTAAGCTTGTTACACATGCTCAAACAGAAACTTTAGATTGTTACACATGCTCAAACAGAAACTTTAGATTGTTACACATGCTCAAACAGAAACTTTAGATTGTTACACATGCTCAAACAGAAACTAAGTCTGCAGATTTTCAGAGAATTTAAACACCATTCATTTATGAAGTTCCCCATGCTTAAACACATTTCACAGAATCCTGCAGATTTCCCCCAAATAATCAGAGGAGAAATTGCAGTTTAAGTGAAAGTTTAAACCTTTGTCCCAAAATCTATGAGCTAAATTTAGATAAAAAAAAAACACGCAAAAAGTAAACGCCAAAGCCCGTTTAATTCACAAATGTTAACAAATAAGCAGCATGCCTGTTTTCACATTTTTCATAGGACATTTAAGGATTTTTCTTCAGTTCAAGACCCCATATGCGTTAATACTGAAACCAAAAAAAAAAAGAACAAATCATGTACTGAATTAGAGTTGCCCAAGACTACTGAACAAATCATGTACTGAATTAGAGTTGCCCAAGACTACTTCCTCCTAAATAGTGCATGAACACTTTACTAAGGTTAGTCTGATGGATTCAGATTTGCTTTTTCTGTCAGAATATAAATACATCACTTTCAAAGTAAACGTTTTTGTGTGTGCGTGGTGTTTTTCTTTTCAGATCATTCTGCTTTTGTACTCCTAGAAAGAAAAAGAGGACCTTCTTGTCCAGCTCAGTTCCTGGAATACCCTCCTGAGGGTGTCAGATTCCTCATAGGGCGAAACTGCCCATTAGTTGTGAAAACAACTGCTGAACTCTGAATGAGTTTCCAGAGTTGCCTGCTGTTAGCCTGACGTCGTCATACTCCGATTCTAGTCAGAATGTGAGTCTGATACTGCTCCATTGGGATGTGATTATGGGGCGTGTTTCAACCGAACCAGGAAAGAAAATGCCTCTGCACTCAATTGGATAGACCTACAACCAATCAGAGCAACGGAGTAAGTGACGTATGTTCTTCATTCTGATCTTTGATCCAGTAAGTTACGTATGTTCTTCATTAATCTTTCCGATCGACAAATGCCTTGATCGCGGTTCTCTGTTCCTCTTTTAAAATTAATGCACTGTCGATATCTTCTATAACAGTCGATATCTTCTATAACAGACGCGATGGCGGAATCTACACATGATGTTTCATAAACAAAGTTCGAGAGGAGCACGTTCAAATAATCAATCCAATCAACTTGTCATCAAACAATTACCATGTCTACCCTATCAGCATGAGAGGAAGCATATATTTATTCACTGTCAACTCACCTAACATTCCTTGACAGTTTTCAGCATCCCTCCACTCACTCTCGGCTTGTCCTTCCACAGCCAGGAATACTTTGGGTTCGGGCCGAATACCGAGCCCTGAGCCTCTCCTCGGACAGTACACCAAATATGCATTTATTCTATCTGACTTATTTGTAAGTGTGAAATCTCAATTCTCCAGCGGCAGTCATTTTTGTTGTAAACGAATTCAACCCAAGCGCTCGTTGGTGACGTGGATGATTACGTCCATCCTCGTATAAAGCCCGCCCGGACAATTTGATTGGTCCGAACAGCTTTGGTTTGGCATAATAGCTCCACAACGGATCAAGTCCAGACCGAACTTCCCGACCTAAAGATGTTGTGGGCGGGGCTAAGTTCGGCTGGCATCCAGGCTAGCCTGCTGTAATATCCCCTCACTATATGCTTGAAAACTTGCATTTCAAAGTGAAGCAATAAAGTATCAGTAAACAATTTGTTTACCCGCCTACAGTAGCATAGATCAGTTATCAGACACTGCACTCCAAACTCAACCCGTGTAAGATCTCCTAAATTCAGTCCAATCACAGATAAGGTGATTTTGCAGTCAATTCCAGCAGAGTTACAGGAATAACCCACAACAAGCTCCCATTTTAATGTTCAGTTCCTGACAAACCACATTCCAGCTCGCCGAGACTGTGTGTTAGAGACGTAAGAGGGCAAATTATTTAACAGGTGATTCTGTAAGGCAAGTCAGTTCACTCCCAGTGCATCCTGGGTCATGACTGACAGTCAAACGAGTCGAGAAAACATAGCACTTCATACTGAACTTATCCTAATGCTTTAATGCACATTTTATCACACACAAAGAAATTAAACGACACAACAGGAAATATTTTAAATGTAGGTGTGTGGAAAAAGCCACTGAGAATGACTCAAGGGTGTGAAGAGTATCAAGGGTGAAGAGTGGAAACTGTTACACGTGTAATGTGCAAAAAACACTCTTGCTCGTGTCATATTGCTGAACTATTATGTTATACAGAACTCATTCAGGAGCATTTATTTGCCTCATATCTTGAAATTTTCAAAACACTCTTAAATACATTTAAATTTAAACTTTGTCCGCCACTTTGAATCAAGTTTTTCACTGAGCTTGAAGCAGGACTAAGACTACCTTAGAATTACAGCCAAACAAGGCAGATAAGAACTTAAGAGGGCAGCTTGTTGCTACCTATCTATCTACCCATACAATACATGTCAAACAAAACACCTAAACAGGTTCTAAACTGGCAAAACTGGCAAAACTGTTAAATATTAATAAAATGTAGAGCCACCCTGTCTTGAAAAAAGATCCACAAAGAGGAGAGAGGAAGCAGGGATGGCTAAACGTCCTCCACATTCTGAGGCCAAAGACACAGTTGTTGAGATCAGTCATAAGGCTAGAGGAACATTTTACACAGTTTAGCACACATTTACTCGGTCAGCTTCTTTCATTATTAGTTATTAAGAATTAAGTTCATAGCCATCAACTTTTGTGCTGGGTATTGCTTTTTATTTTAAGCAGAGACTAAACAGCAAGACAGCAAAACTATTAAGGAGAAAAAAGGGAAGTGGGATTGCAACCCAGACTTGAACCTTTATCACCAACATGAGCATAACAACATATTTACACCGTGTCCTAACTAGATGTGATGTGATGTGATAAGTTTCCAGTTGTCCACACCAGACATGTTACATCTACAAGTGCCGACACAATCAATCACAAATCACAGTCAATCAGGAGCCTGCTGATCAGGGCCCTTTCTTCACAGGCACTCGTAATCAATTAATTGGATGAAAAAAAAATAACAAATTAATCATAAAAAATAAAAAAACAATTAAGTAAAACGCGTCTCAAATAGCTTAGGGATGGCACCGAAATAATTCTGGGCTGAAAAGGAAATCTCTGGATGCACTAGGCTACAAACCAAAAATGACATTTTAATAATTAGTCATTTGAGGTTTTTTGTATAACTGTAATATTAGAGCTTTCCTAGTCTCAAACGCATTAAACAGCACACGCATTCGTCAAAGCACATGACAGGCCAAGCCACATCAATTCGATTAGTGGTTTCCTTTAAAAGGGTCATGACGTGAGAAATCAAATTTGCCATATAAGAGGTCTTTGTAGCATTAAAACATCCTGCAAGTTTCATTCGTCAAACGTCCTCATTATAAACAAAGCATTTAATCAAACTTCGAAAAACTCCTCGTTTTGATATTGTGGGATCTGTGACGTCACACAGGCAAATACACTTGCGTATGACTGCTTCCAGAGCAAGACATTGACGAATAGTTATACATAATCGCACCTAGGCCCCGCCCACTGGCGCTCAACCACTGGCATTTGCCTACATGTGAGCGTCACGTTAGCTGCGGTGAGTACGTGGCCATCGCCGCGGCTGGCTAGCAAAAACTCTGATAACATGTATTTGTTTAATGTATTGCGTCATTGCATCGCATCTGGTTAGGACACAGTGTAAGAATAGCTTCTCTAGAAGTGTTGCGGTCGAAACAACAGATTGGTCATGGATTTAAACCTACGTACTAAAGCAAAAACGTGTGAGGATCTTGCGTGCTGCTGACTGCTGTACCACACTAGCAAAACCTTTAATGAGACCTGTAGAACCACATGCCAGAAGGCCTCGTCTTGGCTGGATATATAACACTAAATATGCTTAACTAGTCTTTAAAATAAAAACAGGAAGTGATACAGATCGGTCCTTGGTCACACAGTTCGCCGACCAAACCACTCAATGTTGAGTGTGTGAGGCGGCCACATCAAACAGAGCCTGGTGTGTTATTCACACAACACGAAAGCGGAAAACAACCTAACCTCTATAAAGCATCAATTGCCCTCGCCCAACACTAATGCATACAGAGTATACAGTGTTTTTCAACTTAAGCCAGTTAACTAACTCGCTACTAAGCTCTGATGGATGTTACAATGATTGAAGCCGTATGATACTTAGCCATGATTTAGCATAAAATATTCAGATCGTAATCATCCACTGATTCATTGAAAAATTCAACACAATACAGACGGCTAAGTCTGCGATACACCACTTTGTCGTTTCAGCATGGACCCCTTGCTCTCCGTTTTGACAGCTCTGTTCACAGCCCAACCACAGTCCCGTTGAGTTCCCAGACACTGCAGTTCTTCAGGAAGCACCTGCCCTTTCATCTCCCCACAGGAATCCACCACTACACTGGCCACTCTTCAGAGGAACTTCCCTTCGCAAGGTTTTGTGGGAATCAAAAGTGACAGCCTGTGTGAACAGAGTCTAACAGGATCTCTAGATAAATAACACTCAGCACTTTTACAGAAGCTTGAGTCTGATTTGGTGTAGCACACAGAAATGGACAACAGATAAGATTTAAATCTGTTCCCTGACCAGTCCAACATTTCACAGCGGTGAGAATTCAGTCCAATCACACTAACCAACAAGTTGTCTATAGCTTAAAAGGCGCACACAGAAAAGCTGCCTCTCAGACACAGTGCGAATGGCCTATTAGATCGACTTCTCTTTCATGTCTTCTTGCGCTTGAACTGACAAATTCACACAGAATTATGTAGAGGTGGGAATTTCTAGGCACCTCAAGTTTCGATTCGATTACGATTCAGAGGACTGTGATGCGATGCTGAAGCGATTATCGATGCATCTTTTAGTGTGTGTGTGTGTGAGACTACTTGGTACTTGGTAAAGCAACGGATTTATAATGACCCATAAAGAATATACTTCCAATATATTTTATTAATAAAACAAATGGAAGTGATTTGGCAAGTCAACTGTAAGGTTACATTTGGCAGCATATGTCCCAACATTGAACCAACAGGAAAAGAAATGTGCCTGTACTAGCAGCGTACTTGTAGTAGTCAATGAATACAAACTTCAACATATTCTGAATCTCTAACATTAAATAATAGACTTCTATCCAACATCCTCCTGTTATTGTGCAATGAGCAATATAATCCTTCAGACAAAAAAAAACAAAAAAACAAACAGCTTTCATACAATAAAAAATATAGAGTGATGTGCCAGCAGCTTTCATACAAGCATAATGCTTGTGGACTCACGCATATTCTGCATAATTAGTAACATACAAAGCTGCTCTAATACACAAATAGATACTAAGGAGTTTAAGACTTATGACTTGAAATACCAACATCAAAAACAGCTTATACAAAACAAAAAAATAATGAATGAACATCTGCAGAGAGCAGAGTCAAAATGTAAATTTTGTGACTGGCATTGCACTGACACACACTGTGCCTGTGGAGGGCAGTACAGTAAACCTGCGTATAACGTACGTATAACAGATCGGTTTACAGCATATTGATGTGAAAACTAAACAAACAGAAAGCAGCTCTTATGGGAAGAGATGTGGGGAAACTACCCTTGTGAAACACAGTCGGTTGTGTCTTAAGTGAACATGAACCGTTGAAAAGAAAGCACGTGTTACGTATGTTGGATACGTGCAGCTCTTAAAGGGACAGCAGCCTAATAAACCTACTGTCTTTATCCTCAATGTTAATCTAACAACAAAAGACAGAAAATCACTCACTGCTCTCGACTGGTTGAGCCCTGCTGGAGCAGCACTAAACATTCACTGTGCTATTCAATTAAAGATAAATATGATAGAGCAATAACATGAACAGTGAAAGTAACAGTAGCTCATGCAATATATTTTAACAGGCATAATTAGGCATGAAAATAACCGAAGGAAATATCTATTTGATAAGCCAACTCATTTGATTTAAATTGTTTTGGTTTCTCTGCCCAAGAGCCAGAGCAGTGACCTTAACTAACCCGTCCTGCTATCTACCAATCATCAGAGTTCGTCTGGACCACATAATGAGACATTGGTTCTGTTGATTTAAGAAAGTTGTGAAAGTTTCTTAAAAATAGATAAGAAAAAGACGGACAGATAGACAAAAAGAAAGAAAATGTCTTATAGACCAACAGACAGGTTATGGAGAGGGCAGACAGATTAATGTATAAACAGATTGACAAAGATAGACTGATAAACAGACACATAGATATAAATACAGACAGTGTCTGTCCAGACAAATGGACAAATGAATAGACACATAGAAAGACAGTCATATAGATAGCCAAAAGCACAGACAGGCAATAGACAGACAAATAAACTTTGAAAAGGCAAACATCTGGACTGATGAAAAGACAGACAGACAGACAGACAGAAAATGGATAAACAGATGGACAGACAGACAAGCAGAAGGAAAGATAGACAGACAGACAGATAAACAGGCATAGACAGACAACCAGATGGAAATATGGACAGGCGGACATAAATGGAGAAAAAGGTCACAGACAGACAGACGAGTGTAAACCATCTCAGAAGTAAAGGGTGTTGATTAAATGCACATGTGCACACAATATGTATAAGCAGATGAGCACACTTATAAATACAGATAAGGCAGCATGTCCAAAACTGTAGACGCCGCCATGTTGAAACGACATCCACCAAGGGGAGAGGAAACGACTCTCAAACTCTCAAACCCTTTCAAAACAACATGACAAGTCTCGACACGACCCCTCGTTCCATACAGTACAGAGACAGAAAACAAGAGCGGTTCATCTCGCTTCCAAGCGTGAGGAAACCTCTGCTGCACAGATATAAGGGCAAGCCCCTCCATCACAACACAGGTGTGTTAAACGGATAGTTCATCCGAAAATTATTTCATTTACACACCCTAAAAAAAAAATATCCAAAGTGCTCTTCTCCATACATCCAGCGAAATACTGAGCAAGTTCAGAAAAGCCAAACATATGGAGCCGATTATGTGAAGCAAACATCAAAATGTATCAGTTTACAAATCATGCACTATTGAAAAAGTGTTTTGAGGACTTTATTAATCGATAATCTGGCCCTGCAATCATAATGTGTGTAAAATGTGTTTTACTGCCACTAGTGTGCCACAGTCTGGAAACTGCAGTGAATTACGTCTAGACTTTATCAAAAACGTAGATAGAGGCACATGAGATCATTGATAACAGGTCTTGTTAATAAGTGCAGATTTGTGAAGACCGCTCGCTCCAAACTAGGCAGATCTGACGGCAAGGAATGCCAATGTACACACAAGCAGAGTAAGACACACACACACTCGCACCACAAAATACTATTGACATGTACATTACACACGCCAAATGACAAGCTGCACGCAAACACAGCACTCCCTTTAACACCTGCCGATAACTGCGTCTCTGGGAAGTAAATACAGATTGATGCTCTTAAAGATCGTTGGCCAGTGAGCAGAAGGAGGACAGACAGAGAGAGACAGAGAGAGAGACAGAGAGAGAGAGAGCACCCTTTTATTCTTCTCCTGCTGGCACCAGTTCCAGCCGATCATCCGTTTATTTCCCTCTGACACACGTGAGCTGGTCTTTCTCACCATAGAGCGCTGCCAGACATTGATCCACGAGCCAGAGAGACACACAGATGCCAGCGGACACAAAGAGCTTTGATGGGGAGAAGGGGCGGATGGCATGATATCTGGCCTCTATGAATGTAGCCTATAGCTGATCAATCTGCAAGTGGAATAGGGAGATCCTGTGTGTGTGTGTGTGTGTGTGTGTGTGTGTGTGAGTGGGTGTGTGTGTGTGTGTGTGTCAGCTTCCTTATTTTGGCTCAAGAAAAGAAGTTCATTGGAAGTTAGAACTATGTTTTTGGGAAACACCGACCCGTTGAACTATGCTGATGTTAACGACGGCTCTTGCGACCATAGTTGGCTAAAAATGCTTTTGGGAACCCACACATGGTTAGTTCTGTGTTGTCCCCATGTTACAGTTGTTAATCATATACATGTGTTTTTGTGCCTTAAAAACACTGAACATTGTTGTGAAGACTGATTTAAATATATCACTAGTGGGTAATGCTAGTAGGCTGACATACACGAGGTTTTGCTTAACTTGCTTGAGCAACAAAAAAAAGTGTACCTGCATTATTTCCACCTATTATTATTAATGTCTTTACTATTACTTTGATGCTTCTTCGCTTAATTAAAGGACAAAATTCCTTAAAAAAATATTTTAAGTCATTTTGTTGCTAAAACTCAATCTGGGAAGGAGCTCCAAATAGAAAAATATTTCTACATACATAGTAAGACAGCCATTAACTCACTCGATCCAACAAACCAAACAGTCTCTCACTCTCTCTCTCTCTCTCTCTCTCTCTCTCTCTCTCTCTCTATTTTATATATATATATATATATATCTTCAAAGAGACAGATAAGAAACCACATTATAGCGCAACATGTGCAATTGCCTAAACATTATTCAGACTAGAGGAGTCTGGACTTTTAAATGCATAAGAAATGAAGAGGCATCTCAAGCGCATGCAAATGTGATCAGCTCTCTATTCACACACTACACTGAGAATAATTTACATTTCTATCTCACTCACACACACACACATCTACATTGTAAATACATGTGCAAATCACATCCAGCAGGAATGTACGGTATTACGACACTACGTTTTGCTTTGTAATAGCAGGGATGATGGCGCATGTTACTCATGCTTTTATGACATAAAGAGGAACATCAACATGTTTATCTTGAGAAAGAACTGACAGGGTTCTTTGAAAGATGATAATTCCTTGAGATACTTTTTTTGACAGCTACAGAAATGGTTTCCAATTCAGCAGTTTCCAAGAAAACAAGGGAAGAACCTTATAAGGTTTTAGGTCAAAAATGTCATTGTGCAAATGCGTTTATCTCTTCGCAGCAGTGGTCTAAAAAGCCTGTAGTTCAAAACCACCTTTAATTAAAACATATTTGGTGAATTTTGCTCTGCAAACTCAAATTGTAATATCATAATTTGTGCGGTTGGGACCAAGTGAGCACAATAAAGCCACACAGACATATACAAGAGGTTTTAAATGATAAAGGCAGATGTTTACTGAAATGTGAAAGAGATTTCATGGACGTCATGGCGGGAAAAGTTGTCACGTGTGTTTTGAGTGTAAATACGTATGCTGTAAAAGACGGTCTTTTTGATTATTATTTAGATCTCATTTTAGATTTCAAATGAAGTTATTCTTTACGTCAAATCAGTCAGTCAATAAACAGCAGTTTGTGACAACCTACCCCATACCGTGTGACAACATGCCCCACTATAGACAACACAACACAGTGTTATAGAGCCTTCAATTATATTTTCCGTTTCCCATGGGAAATGCTACGTTATTTGTTTAGTTAAGACTTCCATGTTTGTGTCCACGACTTAAATAAAAATTAAATAAACCAACTGTGAAAACAATCCCTGGAGTAAAGTGTGACAACTAGCCCCGGTCGCTCGCTCGGTCTCCTGTAGAGATAAAGCCTCCGTGGTTTCCTCTCACCTGAGCAGACTGGAGAGCGTGTGGGAAGAGCTGTGCCCGCCGCTCCCGGTATTCCCGGAGGATCCAGGGCCACTCGCGGCGGCCGACCCGGCCGACTGTCTCTTCCCGGACAGCAGCTTCTCGACGGCGGGCAGATTCCCGGTGCGCGCCGCCTCCAGCAGCTCCTGCTCCTTCCCCATCTCACACACACACACACCAGCGGCGGAGGAACGATCACACGGTCGGCCACACGGACCCACGGCAGCCTCTCCGACGCCCCGACGCACTCTCTTCCCGGTCCGCTCCGCTCGGTCCACCAGCGGCGGCTGTGTCAGGGTTATTCCCGCTCCAATCGCTCCTGCTCCGGGGAAACTTTCTCTCCCAGCGCCCGCACAAACTTCCTTTGGCAACGGCTCGACACGTCACTTCCTAGACGGGCGCGCTCCTTGGTGACGTCGCGAGGGCTCGGAATTATGCACAATCATTTAATTACACTAATGATGGTGGAATGGCATTTAGGGAATTGAAATCGAGGATTCCATTATGTGAAACCCCTCGTTTGATCGCTTATCCTTACATCCTGACATTAGTGGAAGAAGAAACCGTGACAATAGATCAAGGGTTCATGGAAAATTCTTCATTTGAGAAATTATCAGAAGAGTATCTTACTAAGTGGATCATTATGAGCACCAATGGGACTGATGGATATAATAATCCATTATGATTTTAGAATTTTATTTCAGATTTTTTTTTTACATGCTAATTAAGTAATCGTGAATATTTTAGAAATATATATATTTAATGATCTGATGATAAAATGAGTACCTGACCCACATCAAGCTCATTGTGCATCAAGGCTATTGATCACAAGATATTAAGTGTTGATTTATTGACTCTGACTCTGGCCTATAGGTTCTTCCAGACATTGATGTAATGCATTACAAGTAAGGCAAGTTACATAATCAGATTACTTTTTTCTCTAGTAACTAGTAAAGTAACACGTTTGTAGTGCTAAAAACAAGTTTACAATTTTTAATCCTTGTTTCTTGTCCACTGTGGGAGATGATACTATGATTCTGACGCGTGCAAAGTACCATAATAGATCCTGAGAGGCCTGTTGATGTTCCAAACAAATAACTGAAGTTTATTAAATCAAAAATAAAGATGCATTGTAACATAAAACAAAACAAACGAAAGTATGGCTCCAACAACGTTACTTTTAAATGTACGCTAAAACAAAATATCTGAGTTGACTTCACATTTGCCAAAAACAATTTTTATATTTTTTTTATTTTTTATTTGTTATTATAAAAACAAATAAGCAAGCCCAGCCCAGGCGAGGAAAAGTAACGTAAAAGTGATGTAACGCATTACTTTAGATAAAAATCTGATTTTTATTTTGAACTCATACATTTTAATTACTCTTAACTTTAAATATTTGAGTTAGCTACATTTCACTTCAAATTATCATGGAATATCTTTCTTACTTGAATATTTATAGTAGTTGAAACATAGCTTGCTTTAGTAAATGCTAACTTACTTATTAATGCATTGTAGTAAGTTATAAGTAAGGCAATATAGAACATTTAACACATACCTGTTCAAAGCTCATGCTCCACTCATCAGACTGAAGCCCTTCAAAAAAAAAAAAACATACCAAACTTTTCTAAGTTAGCATAGCTAAACAAAATAATACTAAATCATAAACATTAATATTGCACACCCACACATACAAAACATTATATAACACTTAATTTTAGCATTTACTCTCCCTTTCAAGTGTCATGTCAAAGCATGCTAGGAAATAGGAATCCCAGCCCAGTTTTAAGTTTGTCTAAGTTAAAAGAAACAAGTTAATAAAACTCAAAACATTGAAACACTCAGAAAACTTCAAATCTGTCAGTTTTGTGAAATCAAAAGAAAGAGAAAGGTATAGACTCAGTTCATTTGATTGAACTGATTTGTTTAATTTACGTTTACCCTATACTCAAACCGATTCATTATTTTGAGCATTAGGATTTACAGTCTTTGATTGATTTTCTAGCGGGTTCTTGACTCTTATGCTCCTGTAGTAGGCCTATTCTTTTATTCATAAACCAATTTGGCCATCATGCATTTATAGATTATACATTATGATATTTTAAATACAGATTTACCACTTGGAATTTCATGCAAAAAGCATCACATAAAAGAAGATGTATATAATAAAAAAAAAAATAAAAAAAAATCTAAAAATCGATTTTTGTAAATATATTAATTTCAGACATAAATTCCCTTGGTCTTAAAAGCATGGATTTTATAGATTAAATTCAGTGGTGTTTAAAGAGGCGTGGGTGCAAGAAAAATATATTAATTGGATCTAAATAATAATTCTAATTTCAGTGTGTAAATTCTACTCAATGACTCAAATTTTACCTTTTTCTTTCTCTCATTTTTATTTTTTTTAGCTGTAAAATCCATTTTTTACAGTCTATGTGTAAAATAGTGTCCGTACCATAGTCCCTCACGCTCCTTATGAAGAAATAAGCAAATGGTGTGTCACGTGGCATTTGTTACTTATCTCAGCGCTGGTCAGGATGCCCAATCACAAACGTTGTGTTTATGGTTATGGGTTTTTTATTTAAATAATAATAAAAAAAAGCTTAAGCATGTCATTGGAATTAATAGATTCAAACGAATACTTATTTAAGCGGTTGTTGTACAATTTCCTCCAATTAGACAGTAGGTTAGGATATGAATGCGTTTCAGTGGAGCATTCCTCTATTCCTCTGTGCAAAGCTGCTTTTCCTACGCAACAGTTCGTTATCTAGCAAAGTGCGCCACCCAGTGATGGAAACGGATTTGGACTCTTATTTTGAAATTGCCCGGAAATTGTCATGACTGTTGAGTCTGGGCTCAGTCTGGAGTGTAGAGGCGTAAAACAAACAGGTCTTTGATTCCGTGTTTCTAAAACTATTATCAACCCTGCCGTCGGCCTGAGGTATGTTATTAGGAGAAGTCTCTGTATTTATGTCTATTTGTTTATTTACACACACGGCCTTTTTGTCTAAAATGTTGTTTCAGTTTCGGTCCCAGTCTAATGTAAATCTATGCACACAATAAACATGATTATCACATTGTCTTATAGTACCGTGATGTAAAATCATATTATATTAAGTTATATTTATTCTTCCTCTTTATTGAATGCCCCTCAGCTCAGCCGAAGCATGGCAGACCCGGACCGAGTGAAGCCCGAGGACAGAGTCGAGCAGAAGGGCCTGGGGTCCGGGGACGCTCCGGGAAGCGGCGGGGTCTCCAATGAACCCGCGGCGGGACACAGCAGACCCAAGGAGGAGGGCAAAGCGGTCCGTCCACTTCTCATCCAGAAACACTAGAAATGATATGATAGAAATGTATTTATTCATGTTTTATCTTTAGAGGTCTGAAGACGCCGCTGCTGCTGGTGAAGAAGATGAAGAGGGATCTTCTCTTCACCCCTCTCCTGCTAAAAAACTGAAAATGGAGCAAGACAAGAAAAAGGAGAAACGGCAAAAAGTTGATGAAGATGAAATACAAAAGATGCAGTGAGTTTTGTTTGTCATTCATTGTGCCACATGCTGATTACTGTATTAAGGTGCAAAACTTACCTTAGAAACCTGCCTCTGATAGATTACACAGACTGATACGTTTACTCCTCATTTTTGTTCCACAGAGTTTTAGATCGTCATTCTCTGAAGAACAGCTGAACCGCTATGAGATGTACAGACGCTCGGCTTTCCCGAAGGCAGCTATAAAGAGAGTAAGTGGAGGAGTCGGTGTTTCTCCGTGTTTTTTTCCTCTGGAATTGGGCTTCTTTTACATTGTTGAAGGTCAGACGTACAATTTCGGCACTCCAAAACCTCACAAAATCATGTTTGACTATTTTTGATTGACCATTGGGCTAGTTTGTGATTAGCACACCTGGCATCTATGGGATCAGTCAGGAAATCCTTAAGAAATATGTGCAAGATTTCATTTGGAAATAATCATAATATGGGACCAACTTTAAAACAACTTAATTTTATCAAATGAGAGTCCTCTTTATCAAAAAAGATTTTTATTTGATATTTTGAGTCTGATTGCATGATAAAGTAAATGTTATCAGAGCCCTGCTTCTACTGAAATAATGTCTTGCTACTGGACAATTAAAGAAAACCGTTATTTTATTGTTGTACAGTTAGTATTCACCTTATTCCGCCCCACCCACTTTTAATACTTCCCGCTTCCGCATTTTGTCATCCGACTTCCGCTAAACTGACACGGCACATCCGGTAGCTATTTCAGTAGTTAGAAGATTGTTTATAGTTAGCCAAAACTTTATAAAAATGACAAATAACGTTAATACCGTAAATGTTTTAAATTGGGAGCACGGAGAAAACTTCGTACGACGATCAGTTGGTCTCACATTGTCTCATCCATCGTCATTGTTAACGTGGCCAGAGGTAACGTTAACCTATGGGAATATTTAACTACGTCCTGTCAGGAGTTGATGGAGCAGCAATGAAAAAATATTTGTAAATAAGAAGGAATGAGAATATTTAGGGTTAAGGATAGGAGATTAGGTAATTGGTTAAATATGAATGATTAAATAAGTTGTATAAAATCAGCTGTAAGAAGTGTTTGATGTTTTCAGGAAGCTAGAGACACCTTCTACTGACCTTCATGTAGATACATTTCACCATTTACATTTCATAAGTAATAAACCAAGATGGTATTCATTTGCAAACTTGACGTGACTTATTCCTTCTAACTAGAAGAATCATTTAAGTTTCAAGGGGAATCTACAGAGCTCACATTATATGGTTTAATAATAAATGACTGACAGGTAAAATCTGGTCACATTGTAAAGGTTTATAAAAATAACTATTCATAACAGGTAACATCTGCTCACACTGTAAAGGTTTATAAAAACAACTATTCATAACAGGTAACATCTGCTCACACTGTAAAGGTTTATAAAAACAACTATTCACAACAGGTAAAATATGGGCACATTGTAAAGGTTTATAAAAACAACTATTCACAACAGGTAAAATATGGGCACATTGTAAAGGTTTATAAAAACAACTATTCACAACAGGTAAAATATGGGCACATTGTAAAGGTTTATAAAAACAACTATTCACAACAGGTAAAATATGGGCACATTGTAAAGGTTTATAAAAACAACTATTCACTGAAAAAGATTGTTCCTGTCTTCCAGCTAGTTCAGTCCATCACAGGATCATCCGTCTCTCAAAATGTGGTCATCGCCATGTCTGGAATTTCGAAGGTGTTCGCTGGGGAGATTGTTGAGGAAGGTTGGTACGACACTGAAGTATGATTCAGCTAGAAACCGTACGCCTCATTGATTGCCTCCATAAAGTTTTTCTTGTTTTTTCTTGCACTCCAGCTCTTGACGTGTGTGAGAAGTGGGGCGACACGCCACCTCTGCAGCCCAAACACATGAGAGAAGCCTCAGGAGACTGAAGAGCCGAGAGCAGATTCCCAACACCAAACACAAACACATCCTCTTCCACTGAGCTTGAGTCCCTCTTCACGGAAAAGGCTCTGGGATAAGCAGAGGGAATATGGTCATGACCATGTCTTTTTCCAGATCTCTGAGGTGTCTGGGAGGCACTGTTGTTTTGATTATGAGTTTTACAGTTGACAATGTATTAATCCTTCAGTCTGTCATCTGGACATAGCAGCTGAATTATAAACAACAACAATACATTCATGTTAATGAAGACTTTTAGGATATCGAACAGTTCCTCGCTGTGACTCAAAAATCTCTAGGTCAGAGAAATGTCTGTGGACTCTCTTTTTTTATTGTTATATTTTATAATGTCTGGTTTGTTTTGTTTTGAAAATTGCATATATGTGCAGTCATTTTATGTGTGTGGACATTATGTTAAAATGTTATCTTTTGGCTTGAAGAATGGAATATTAAATATTTTGATGGAACCCAGAGTTTTCTTTATCATTTTCTGTTCTTATTAGTGTAAACCTTTTCACTGCCAGCACACTAGTGGCATGGGGAGCGAGTCATAGAAAGGCTAATAATAACAAATGTTATTATATGTAATAAATGTAATCTAGGCTCATATCTTATAATGTCATGTTAGTCTGCATATAAACTAAAAGGTTTCTGAGTTTACCATTATAATGCAGTGCAAAATATCAAAGGACAGTAACTAGTATAAGTGTATAATAGTATATAAACCTGATGGTTAATTAATCAATACATAACAAACATAAAAAGATCCTCCTGTGTAAAGACTGTAGACCATTCTACATAAACATCTGTTGTGATCGTCTTTTCTTCACTATTGTGACGTATATCAAAATGAAACCGCTTCTTGAACAAGAAAGAATGTAGGAAGAGGAAATATAACTATATATATATATTTTGACACAAAACATTTCAGTGAGTTTTTAAGAAACATCTCAATTATATGACACATTTTCATAAAAATTAATGGAATAATTAATCGCATGGAGCTGTCGTCCTGCACGCGGGTACGAACGACATCAGGCTGCGGCAGACGGAGGTTCTGAAGAAGGACTACAGGAGCCTGATCGAGACGGTACCCCTTAGGTCCATATCACAAAGTAAACGAAATATAAGAAATATGACATATAGGTGTCATGTTTGGCTACACCAAAATATGACATATATCACCTATATGTCATATTTCTTATATTTCGTTTACTTTGTGATATGGACCTAAGGGTCTGAAATAAAAAATGAATGAATATTCACGATAGTACAATATATTATGGTACATTACAGTATATATACCAAGTAGAAAAGTTTGAATTTAAACCAATTTTAAACCCTTTTTATTTATCCACATTATTAAGGCAAACAACAAATTATATTAGTTTTAGCAGTCAAAAATAAAATGTACACAAAAATATCTTCTTTATGTCTTATATTAAGATTAAGAAGTAAGTGTTAAAGAAACTCTTGAACTTAAACTGTTACAAAATGTGTGCAATGCAAAAGTGTAAACGTAGAACAATCAAGGCAAACTTTGAGGTAGATCAACATCTGTAATCAGTAGGGGTGTAACGGTTCACAAAACACATGGTTCGGTTCGATACGACACGGCGGTGTCACGGTTGGTACGTTTTCAATACAGCCAAAGGAAAGAAATGCCAGAGAAATTTCATTGATTTTAAAAAAATATATATTAAAGAAAAAGTATTTTTAAATAAGTTTTCCTACATTTTGAAACTGGGAGTAATCTTTGAAGGATGAACAAATCATGTTTTGGTAATCACATTAAAAAAATAACATTTAAATATTTGAGTTTTGAAGTGCTGTGTGACGTACTTGAAAGCATTTTACTATTCCTGCCAAACTTCCATGCTTACATTTAGTGTTACTACATGAAATCCATGGTGAATGTTGCTGATCTGTGGACTTAAATCCTATAACTATATAGTTCATTCATGACACAATGTTCTCCTGGTTTCCACGTCAGCGCTGTTCTATCCGTTAATAATGGAGAAATTTGAATGCTTCTCACTAGATCTCGCAGCGATGTTATCACTTCTGTGGAGAATTCAACAATACGATGTCCAGAAATCAATTTCAATAGTACATTGGGTCATTTTGGGTAAATTTTTCATTTAACGAGATCTACTAACATAGGCTATATTATTAGTGGCGAGAATTTTCATGTGAATAAATGCATAGATCCGCGAAGGCTTTTTGAGTTCTTCAATGGTCTAGTGGTTAGAGCTTTTGCCAAGCGTGTCAGAAGTTACGGGTTCTAATTCACACTCGTATAGTTTTTTTTTCCAATCAAAACCAAATATGTTCATCAGTGGTTGTATATCAAGAGGGACTATAGGCTGTCACGATTATGAAATTTGGCTGCACTGCAAAAACTCAAAATCTTGCCAAGTATATTTTTCTAATTTGAGGAGCGACTGTAAACATCCGTAAACATCAAATCCCGCGCTCGTGGTGAATTCAAATTCAAAAATTGCGCCCGAAGCGTTACGACATGTTTTACGGCAGTGATATCAAACGCTCATTGGCTCTCGCATGCTTCGTCACAGATTGCGACGTGCCGTGTTTAAGTTGGTGTGCTACATTTGAAATGGAGAAGCGCGCGCGCCTTCACAGAGCGAACAGCGAACCGAAACCGGATTAACATTTTCATGGATTAATAACTTAAATTCTGCTCTGTAACGTTACCTCATACACAAATTCAACAAAGATGGGGAGGTTTATTTATATGAATTGTGGTTGAGATTCGTTATTCTTTTAAAACATCACCATAGCTAATTGGATGTTGAATGCTTCACAAACTATATGTACTGAACCAATTATTTATTGGCCAAAGCTGTGTACAATAGTAAATTGCACAGAAATAGTGGTCAGAAAATAAGTTTCTCAGGTGTGGTGGGATATGGACATATAATTAAAAAGTATTCTCATTTAAAGAATATAATATATATAATTTTTATAATATAAAACAATATGCATAAAGTTATCTACCTATCCTAAATACGATCTAGACTGTTTAAAATTGATAAACAAAAACATCTGCCTCAACATTTCTGTGTAAAAATTATTGAGTTTATTTAAAGCATTCATTCATTAACTCGAAATAATTTTTATAGTAAGATACAGTGTCTTAAAATTACATATTTTATTCATATTCAGCTGTAAAAACAAGAATGTTAGACAAGAGGGAAAAAATGGGATCAAGGACAAAATTAATACAGCAGGACTAATAAAATATTTACTATATTATTCAAATATTATAAATATATACCTTGCCTTAATTGTTTGGTATACCCATGCCTTATACACCAGTGTGTTTTGTGTTCACTTGTTTACAAAAAGATTACATAAGAATGATAACATTACTAAACTGATAAGATGCAGGCCTAATTTTTATGATTAATGGTTAGTCATTATTATCAATTAATTTGACCAATGTTCTAAAGCATTGCTAGAGAAAACAACTGTTAATGCATCTGAAGCTTAACATTTATGATAACCTTTGATAAAGTAAAGGTTGTGTATCAAAAAGATTTTCAGTTAAGTCAGTATAAAGCAACATCCAAAGCATGCAACATGCAACTCCAAGTTCTTATGTTGTCTTGAGCTATCAGCCTATAATTTAAAGGCTATTTTAATAATATGCAGACAACTTTGGAAGACAGAATAAAGACACAAGAATATATTTGTAAATATTTATTTAACCAGCAATCACACACCTTTAAAAATCCTAATCTCAGTAATTCAAGAGAAACGAACAGTTCTATAATGTCAGCAACAACTAATCTGGGAAAATTTGGAGAAATACGCCTTTATTGTAGGTCTTGCAACGCTTCCTACAGGATTAGTTCAGTTCAGGTAAACTCAGAGTACTAAAACACATGCTACAAAATGACGAGTAGTTTAAGATTAACTTCGTTCAACTTTATTACCTGTTTGAAATAAATAATCCATAAAACAAAACGAGCAGGCGCTCACGCTAATAATTTCCGTTCCACTCGCTTGTATTTGTCGCCCCGCCCATGCACGCTATGGTCTCGTAAATATTCATGGTAGCTCCACCCATTGGACCAAATATTTCAGGAACCGACTATATTGTAACACCGGTTTTGACATTTTCTCACTAACTAAATTATTGTGATTAAACGTGTATGTCTGTTGTTTTTCTTTATAATTGTAGCCTAACGTTACGTAGTTTTAAGAAATGTTTAGGTTTAGGGGTAGGGGTAGGATTAGTGGCTCAAACTATCTTTTAATGCTATATTGTTAATAAAACTGCCATTTCCCTACACACGTCCATTAGCCTACGTTTTATCCTTTTAATATTGTCTATAAAATGAGTAGCAGGTGTGGGAGTAGGGTTAAGGGATCTTACATTTATAATCTATAAAATAATAAAAGGGAAAATATACAGATATCTTTATGATATGAAATATTCGTAAATAGTTCAAGTTTTTTAGCTGTAAAAACGTAATAATGTTACGTTTGTTGCAGATACGCTATACATTCATAGGGGGGAGTACTCTGGGGTCGGGCCGAATTCCGAGCTCGGAGCCCTCCCCCTGGACAGCAAGCCAAATACGCATTATAATATTACATCAGATTTCATTAATATGTGAACTCGTGAACACAACACCGTTCTAACAGGAGAACTCTTAACATGCTCTGGCCGCTCACTCGCACAACAACAGTGTTTGGGGCTCAAGAACGCAAACCATGAAATAGATTCCAAGGTGCAAGTGTTGAAAAATTTTGAAAAACGTGATCATCTCCACGTAAGCTTAAAAAATGTGAATCTGTGAAAACGCTGACGGCCTGCACATGCATATCTACATGCGGGTGTGTAATCTTTCTTTACAAATTGACCTCACCAAATTACTTGTCTGGCCTTAAATATTCATAATAAAGAATTATTTATTGCTTCCACGTATCCATGTGAACTGACACTTCAGGACTGCGTTTGCAGGCCAGAGGAGCCGCTGAAGAAAACATCACAGCGTCCTGCTCCTACAACCAGCAGAAGATCAGTCCTCCAGACGGTTCGGAGAAGAACATGCTCGCTCAGATCCAGAAGAGACTGTCACAGTGTCTGCGGGAGGCTTCCGGTCAAAGAGAAGGCCCGGAGAAGGAGCTCCCGAAGGAGACCGATATCAGCAGCTGCTGGAGCTCAAGTGTCAGATCCGCAACAGCGGCGAGTTCGACCTCTTCTACACGCGCAGCAGCACCATCGAGTGTAGCGGCGTCCAGCACGAGCTCCGCATGCTCAACGAGGAGCTGCGTAGCATAGAGATCGAGTGCCAGAACATCATGCGGGCGCATCACCGGAAAGAGCCGGGGAAGAAGCTCGCGGACATCAGTGAGCATCCGGAGAAGTCGGATAAGGACAGTTCGAGTGCGTACAACACGGCGGAGAGCTCGCGTAGCACGCCGCTAGCGATGGACCGATCGCCCGACCACAGGATAGTCAGCCTCACTAATCATAGGAACCTTCGTGGATCGTCCGTCAGGAGCGGGAGTCCCGATCACAGCAACCCGTCAGAGTCTCCCGCGGAAGACGAGCATCTTTGAGGACTCGAATTGCTGCTTTATCAAGAGCATCAGATACGCGACACTACCAGAGCTACATGGAGTTAGCCCACGGTCTGCTAGGCATGAGCGATCCGCAGGTCGTCCAGCCGTCCGAACCTAAAATGGAGTGGAAAGTGAAAGTCAGGAGCGACGGAACCAGATACATCACCAAACGTCCAGTCCGAGATCGCCTACTCCGGGAGCGAGCCCTTAAAATCAAGGAGGAGCGCAGCGGCGGGATGACGACCGATGACGACGCCATGAGCGAGATGAAGATGGGCCGCTACTGGAGCAAAGAAGAGCGTAAACAGCATCTGCTACGGGCTAAAGAGCAGCGGCGGCGGAGGGAGTACATGCAGCGGAGCCGGCTGGAGAGTCTGCGGGAGACTCCACTCAGCAGCGGAGAGGTGAGCATCATCCAGCTCAGCCAGCGCAAGATGATGAAGAAGCGGAACAAGAAGATTCTGGACAACTGGATGACGATTCAGGAGCTGATGACGCACGGGGAGAAAGCACCAGAGGGATCCAAAGTGCACAACGCCTTCCTGTCGGTTACAACTGTATAGATTCACATGCAAGTTCTCAAATTTACCCATTTACCCATGTGGTACGATCTACATTTGCCTCGTTCAATGTGGCAATTTTTATGAGAAGAGACCAGATGAATATTTTTCACACTTTGTTAATGTTTTCTAAGCAATTAAACAAGTTACATTTGCATTTTTTTTTACAGTTTTTGTTACTGTAACATTTCAAGGAAGGAACCAAAAGGAATATTTCATTCAAAGATTGCTGTCATAAGTCACATGTTCAACACAAACCTGTTTGCCTTTCTAAGCCTCTAGTTGGATATGATGGGGGAAAAAAACATGATATTGGAGGAAAAACTATTTCAGTTTTTTTTTTATCTGCTCACAATAGTTTGAGAAACTTTTCAAAAAATGTTATTCACATTTATTAATTTGCTTAATACATTTTTGCTTTTGCCCAATAATTTTTTTTCAATTTGTTTATTTGAACTTTGCATTAGCCTGCTCACCAAAGTTTTGCGCTTTTTTTTAACATTTTGAATATGAAAATGTTAAAAATATGAAAATATTCAACCCATTAACTTACTTAAGTTTTGCTTTCGTCCAATTGTCCAATTGTCAAAATGTTAAGCATTGCATTCATCCATTTGCTCCAAAAAGTTTTGCTGTAGTAAAATTTTTTTTTCTAAATTTTGAATTTGAAC
>FLSR01004886.1:379308-391081 GCA_900092035.1 Leuciscus waleckii | reverse complement strand
CTTAGGCCGTTTGCCCACCAAAAGTTTTCTTTTATCCAAAAAAAATTTTTTTTTTTTTTTTTTGTCACTGTTGGCTCGAAAAAAAGCAAAAGATTTGCAAGTGAATGCAACATTTCTTGAGGTAATGCAACATTTTGCAAGAGAACGCAAAATATATATATTTTCTTTCATCTTAAATTTTTTTCCAGTCCCTTTTTAACTTTCTCATGTTGAAGACAAAAAGTGAATAATTAAAGTGTATCCCGTCCTCTTATCCATAAAGAAGCATCGCATCAGCTTTGACATTAATGACATTTGACCAATGAAATGAAACCTGACGCATCATATGGGCAACTTTCAGTAACAACATCAGGGGAAATTTGTATTTTTTATTTTTAAGTGAATTATTCCCATAATGTTTTATTTATTTGTCATTCTTCACAGGATCTGAAGTATTTTTCAAATAATGTTTACATTTCAGCAAAATGTGAATTATTGTGCAATCTCCTGCCTTTAGTCAGCCTTGCTGAGTCTGTGTTTCAGATGTTGTAGGATTTCTATTGTTTGATTTTTCAACTCTCTGCACCAAACCAGCTCTCGATGACTCCGGGCCAGCTCTACCTCTACCTCACACACACACACACACACACACCTCCTGAAGTCCACTAAACCAGCCAACATTACTGAAAGACTTCACTTCTGCTGCCCAATCTTCATTATATGACCAGCAACTGGACAAGTTTCTAGGTAATCACAGTACAGAAAGGAAACCTGTTGGCGATGTAGTTTTTCCTTAACAGTGTCGGTTGAATCCATGAGTGGATTATGATTTGTTCTATGAGAGGTACTGGTTTACAGAAAACCAAAAATAACACCTATGATCTAGTCCTGCTCAGTGGACTCGGTTTAATTAAAGCTAATGTCCACAAGCCATTTTAAGAGCTTTTTCAGATGCATTTCCCACAGGAGTCTGTCTGAGGAACCAGTGGATTCAGTTTGTGTCAGTCTGGTTTTATTTATATTTGGAGCAACGGTTGTACATTTGAATTGTAAATTCCTGTGCTTGTTCTGGCTCAGTGTTCTTAGTCTGATTTGGATAAGCTGTAGTCGTCTCTCTTGGCCAGGTGAATGTGTGGTCATTGTGAAAGTTTGACACTGAATAAATCTTTTCTTCAAAACGTCTGATGTTCATCCAGCACACACTCACTCTTCCAGGAAAACAACATTTAGTGTGTTTTAGGTCATGTTTCTAGTCTTGCTTTAACCTGGCTAGTGTTCTCAGAAAAGAGCAAAAAAAAAAAAAATGGTGTCATAAAAAGTCAACATTTTTACATTAAAAAAAATTGTCATAAAAAGTCAAAATTTTTACATAAAAAGTAAAAATTCATACATTTTATTGAGATTTTCTTTTTTGTGTGTGTGTGTGTGTGTGTGTACGCATTACAGTAACAAGATGATGTGATGAAAATGTATTTATTAGTCATGAAAATAATCACAAAAAAAAAAAATATATATATATATATATTGTCAGTCAAACTCCAGTCCAGAGGCTCAAACACATGATGAAATGAAGGTTAATGAGTTCCTCTCCATTCACTCCAGTGACCTCCAGTTCATCAGCTTCATTCCTCCACTTCCCAGCACTATCAGTCCCTTCACATCCATCAGGATCATCTCTACATGGGTCAGCCTGTGAGTCGCTGAGGTGTGATTAAAGCGTTTCAGTGACAGCGCTGGCATTCGTCACCAGCATCAGAAATATCATCCAGATAACACCACTCGAGCTCACCTCCTCCTCAGTTCATCACTGCCGCCTCATCCATAACCTTCAGGGATCCGGAGCGCACACAACTCCCTCTCATTACACACTGTGGAGGGAGACGTGCATCTTTAATAGGCCTTCTGTATAATGAGTCTGGCCATGTCACTTCATATATTTATGGAGCAGATGATCTTTGATATGCTAATTGAAGTGTGTGTTAATGGCTCTCCGTGACGCCGGACGCCACATTATCTTGGCAGATTATCTGATGTCTTCATCAGGCCAAGCAGAGGAACATCTAGATGTATTATCTGAAGCTCTGAGCACAGATTAATGGACTCCATGAATACAGCACCAGCAGCAGCTGTTTCACATCAAGAGTTCAGACAAAAGTGAAGAATCGGTCATCATGTTCTCCCTCTCTCTCTCTCACGCTGTCTTCACAACAGAACACAAGCATTCAAGCTCTGGTAGTCATATACAAACTCACATAAAAAGTGGAAATTATTACATATAAATGAAAATTATGATATAAAAAGATAAAATTGGAAAATGGAAATGGTTAAATTATTACATATAAATCAAAATTAGGAAATTGTGACATAAAAAGTGAAATTACTACATAAAAATATGTACATTGTTAATTATGACAGTCAAATTACGACATAAAAAGTGGAAAATATTACTTAAAAGTGGAAATTATTACATAGTCATAAATATGAGTGAAAATTATAACAAAAGTGGAAATTATGACAAAAAGTCCATTATGAAAGGACAAAATTATTATGTAAAAAATGGAAATTATTACATAAAGTGTAAATTAGTACATAAAATCAATTATGACAAGTCAAAATTATGACGTGAAAATTTTAAAATATTACACAAAATAAATTATGACAAATCAAAATTATGACATACTAAGTCATAATTACAAGGTTAAATAGTTTAAATTGTGAGATAAAAATGTGTCATATTTAGGAGTCAAAATTACAACTTTTGTCAAAATTGTAACGTCACAATTATGACCTTTTGTCATAATTTCCACCTTTTGTCAATTTTGACTTAGTTGAAATAATGACTTAAATTATAATTATAACACAGTATGTCATCATTTCAATTTAGTATATCAAAAAGAAGAGTTTCTGATTCATAATTTTGACTTTCATCTCATAATTTTGACTCTTTATGTCCTAATTCTGATTGACAAAAGCGTTTTTGTTTTTGTATATGGCAGAAATGGGCTTCCATACTAACAGATGTTCAGCAAAAAGCTCTTTTTCATACAAAGAAAGTTCAATGAAAAAAAAAGTCAAATTTAAGTAGCATGGAGGACCATAACAGGCCCGTGAGAAGCAGCAAACCTTGCTCTGAGTTTCCCAGGAGAACATGCAGGTGTGCTGGGATCATCATGGGAACGCATGAGGAACGTGTGTGTGTGTAGGTTTGTGTTCCAGCATCATCAGCTCTCGGTTGTAATGCACTCATTAGAGAGTGATGTATTCAGCTACACTCGCGCTCAGAGAGATCCTCTGGATATTTGACTTTAAAGCATGTAAATGAGGCAGAAGGATGGTGAACGTTTGTCTCTCTACAGGATTAAAGTCATTTCACTAAGTGATAGAATGATCTCATCACATCTATAACCCTGTACTGAGGTAAACACTTTACTGATTTACCATAATCACACTCTCAGTGTGAGCTCAGGAACACAGCACACAGAACTCTCACTGCAAATCAAACTCACTCAGTCTCACTTTTCTACGGAAGCCCACATCAGAGAAAACCATCATGAAGTAAATCATAATCTATAAGCTGACATAATGAAAATGAAGCAAAATTATGACATGACAGTGATGATTAAGAGATTAAAAAGTCGAAATTATGATTCATTTTCAACAAAAAGTTGCCGAAATTGTAACAAAATCATAACTAACATAGAAAATACGTCACTATGTAAGTTGACAAAGGCAAAACTAAGAGATTTAAAAAATTGAAATTATGATTAAAAAAAATGTTATGACAAAAAGTTGAAACTGAGATATGCCGAAATTGTAACAAAATCATGATTATGACAATAAAAATTCTAAGTTGACAAAAAGTAACAAATATGAGACAAAAAGTCAAAATTGAGTCATAATTTTGAGATTAAAAATACTTTTTACCTCATACTTTTTACCTCATAGTTTTGACTTTGTCAACTTAGAATTTTATTGTCATAATTATGCTTTTGTATGTTATAATTTCGACATATCTCAGTTTTGACTTTGAATTTTTTTTCATAAATTTGACTTTTTATCTCATAATTTTGACTTTTTATCTCATAAATTCAACTGTCCACTTCCATCTTTAAACACTAACAGTCTGAACTCAAACTCAGCATCACAACGCCTCTATGAAACATTGAATGCTTCTTTATGGACCATAAAAGCCCAAAACTCCATGATCTGATATAGATGAACGAGCTGATGGGTCATATAGCGTATTAATCTCATTACAGGAATAATTTCCCTGAAAATGAAACTGACTCGCCCTCGTGTCGCTCCAAACCCGTGTGACTTTCTCTCTTCTGTTGAACACAAAGACAGATGTTTAGCAGAATATTAATCCACTTTCATTGATATTTCTCCATGCAGTGAAAGTGAAGAGTGATGAAACATGCTGTGATAATATCAGTAAGATCTGGACATTCATATGCAGTTATTATCACTGTCTGCGACTGCAGAGAGGATCCTTTTAATTCTTATATAACATTATTATTATTTTTATGGAAGTATTGTTCAAATTTTCTCTTTTTTATCTCTCTGCAATAGAACTGATCTGTTTTATTATTTCATTTCCTTTCCTTTCATGAGAATATTGAGCAGGAGAGTTACCGAAGCTCAGATGTTCTTCATGTGTTATTGTACGGCCAAGGCGGATGTACGGTACAGCAGACATAGAAAATACGTCACTATGTAAGTTGACAAAGGCAAAACTAAGAGATTTAAAAAATTGAAATTATGATTAAAAAAAATGTTATGACAAAAAGTTGAAACTGAGATATGCCGAAATTGTAACAAAATCATGATTATGACAATAAAAATTCTAAGTTGACAAAAAGTAACAAATATGAGACAAAAAGTCAAAATTGAGTCATAATTTTGAATTAAAAATACTTTTTACCTCATACTTTTTACCTCATAGTTTTGACTTTGTCAACTTAGAATTTTATTGTCATAATTATGCTTTTGTATGTTATAATTTCGACATATCTCAGTTTTGACTTTGAATTTTTTTTCATAAATTTGACTTTTTATCTCATAATTTTGACTTTTTATCTCATAAATTCAACTGTCCACTTCCATCTTTAAACACTAACAGTCTGAACTCAAACTCAGCATCACAACGCCTCTATGAAACATTGAATGCTTCTTTATGGACCATAAAAGCCCAAAACTCCATGATCTGATATAGATGAACGAGCTGATGGGTCATACAGCGTATTAATCTCATTACAGGAATAATTTCCCTGAAAATGAAACTGACTCGCCCTCATGTCGATCCAAACCCGTGTGACTTTCTCTCTTCTGTTGAACACAAAGACAGATGTTTAGCAGAATATTAATCCACTTTCATTGATATTTCTCCACGCAGTGATAGTGAAGAGTGATGAAACATGCTGTGATAATATCAGGATGATCTGGACATTCATATGCAGTTATTATCACTGTCTGCGACTGCAGAGAAGGATCCTTTTAATTCTTATATAACATTATTATTATTTTTATGGAAGTATTGTTCATATTTTCTCTTTTTTATCTCTCTGCAATAGAACTGATCTGTTTTATTATTTCATTTCCTTTCCTTTCATGAGAATATTGAGCAGGAGAGTTACCGAAGCTCAGATGTTCTTCATGTGTTATGACTGATCTGGGATCTGTAATGCTGTCTTGTTCCTCTCATTTCCGTCTCTATTATCATTCATGACAGAGATGCATTTCTCCTCAGGCCTCTCTTATACATAAAGCATCATAAACATGATATTTTACTCACGCTATCGTGATGCAGATACGTCTCTCACGTGGACAAGCGTGTGACATCCTCACACATCCTGAGCAAAACACAAGAGAAACACAAAATATACTGTCAAATGTTTTTCTATTGCAATTTTCACAATACATATGATTTACATACGCTTCAAAATAAATCACACTGTTACGTCTATAATTCCCTGGTACTTTACACAGAGCCATATCATAGATTTAGTGCTGGATGATATAATGATTTAGATCTAGATATTGTAGTTTTGTATCGGTCAGTTTAGTTCCATTACGAGATTTAAATGTCGGTCCGTTAACGGATCTCTTTTGACTGGTCTTTGATCTCTTTGATCCGTTTAGGTCGCTTTTGTTCCATTACGAGATTTAAATGTCATCGCTTTTGTTCCATTACGAGATTTAATTATTTAAATATCGGTCGCTTTTGTTCCATTACAAGATTTAAATGTCGGTCGGTTTTGTTCCATTACGAGATTTAAATGTCGGTCGGTTTGTTCCACTAAGAAATGTAAATATTGGTTTTGTTCAAACGGAGAGGAAGCCACTATCAAAAAAGTATGAATGAAAATAAAGCTTTAAGGGAACGTTTAGTCAGATCAAGGCGTACAGAGGAATCACACTGAAAATATTACAGTCAAATCACGCAGAGGCGTTTATGAACACACACACACACACACACACACACACACACAGATCTCCTGACCTCCTGAGCTCTGCTCTTCTGCTGGACGTCAGTGGTAATTTGCATGCGGTTCTTTTCTAGAGGTTATATCTCAGAGTGTGTGGAAACCCCACGGGAACATGAACACAAACACGTTATCATGCTCGTTACTGACAGCTTCAGGTTTGCTCGCAGCGGAGGCTGTTCAGAGCCGTGAGATTAAACCGGGTCAAACGCCTCGAGCGCAGGAAGAGAGGAGGAGATGTCTCTGGATCCGCTTTCATGTCAGAAAACACATTTCTGGGTTTCATTGCTTTGAAACAAACACAACACATGTGAAAACATTCTGACAGTTTTACTATAACTGTATCCTGATGAAAAAACAAAACACAAATATATCTCTTAAACCACTCGAAGATGGTTTCCCAGTCCACACAAAACATCAAACCTGACCTGTGTATTCTCCCAGTTATCCACATTAGGCTGGATTAAGCTGGTTTTACAACACAAGTGTGTGCCAATTACAACTGCTCACTTTATATCACACAACACATATGAGAACAACAGTTTAACCAGTAATTAAACCATTCCTGAGCGACAAAAACACAACTTAATGTTGTAAGTAGTTCTCATATGTGTCGTGTTAATGTTTAAAACCCATCTTAAAGGAACACTCCACCGTTTTTTGAAATAGGGCTTATTCACCTTCTTTCCTACATTTAGATAGGTAATGTATGGGAACCCAGTGAAGCTTAGTGCAAAGGTCAGAGTTAAGGATTACAGATTTCATCATTGGGATTATGGCTGCTTTATTATGTTGATCTCACAGGAAGACAAAGAGCACATGATTCACAGTCCTAGACCTACACAACAAACGGTCTGATTGTGTGTTTCCACCAGTCGTGCCAAATGCTTTCCAATCTATTTCGGACAAACAGGAAATGAATTGTGGAAGGGATTGAAACAGATCTCTCTTATAGGGTGGTGTGTCTGTAAAGAGCTCTAATACAATGGCAGGACTGCATTGCTTAAAGAGTGAGATATTGCCAGCAGGCTTGGTCTCAGCACAGGCTAAAAATGGCAGGCCTGGTGGTTGCTATACCCACGATACTGGGAAACCATGGCAACAGCAACGCAAAACGACAGCATGGAGAGAGCAGGCCAGTGTAATGCTTTCATCCAGCAGTGGAGGATAAAACCCTGTGTGTCTGATTATTAGCTTCAGTAAATGAATAGTTTACACTAGATAAATAAATAATAATATAATATTATTATATAGTTGTATAAATATAATAAATATTTTTTTATTTATATTTGAAAATGTTTTAAACTCAAAGTCCAAAAGTTTGAAATCACATTTTAAAATCTGCAATTCAAAATTGAACACATACACACACACACACACACGTTAAGCGTGCCAGGCTGCTCATGCACACTTTGATGGAGGCCCATCAAATATTGATATGTTATTCCCAGCTGTCTCTGTGCCGTTATTTGACATGTCGTCGCTCTTTAATAACCTTCCTGTGTTTTGTCTTGTTTGTCCCTTCGAGGTGTCTGTAATCTTTTTCCATTATTAATCCGGCAGAACAGAAATGTCACTCCTGCAGGATCTCACTCGCCGTGTCTAATGCGTTCGCTCTCAGCGGGAACAGGTTTGAATCTCCACACAATCAGGAATTACCATACGAAATCAGGAAAAACTTTAAGAGGAGAATCAAACGTCTATTGAGACTCTCACACTGAACCAGAGAATCTCAGTAAACATCAAAAACACATGATTTACAGGAACAGACGCAAGAATCCATGACAAAAATATCACGTAAACCTGCGTAAGATGGTCTCCTAAAACCATGAACACAGAGCAGTTTAATCACGCTACACTGAAACACATTACTTGTAGGATTTACTTGATAAAATCCTCATAAACATTTTAAGTACATTTATTACTGCTCTGTACAACTTACCTGTTATTATCAAGTAAAATCTACTTACTATTGAACTTAACATTTGACATTTAATTGAAGTAATTAAGTTAATTTTACTTAATTATATTTAATTTCATAAATAAAATTGAGTAACATCTACTTAACTAAGTTAAGTTAATATAACAAAATTAACTTTTTACTCTAATAATATAATATCAAATTTAACCACACTTTTAAAGTGTATGCTTTATTTTGAAACATCTTAGTAAATAATACAATAGATATTGTATTCCACACTGTATCTACATAATAGATGCAACATGAACAGAGACCTCAATACTTGGTACACAATACTAACGCTAACATTCGAAAGATCATTTATGAGTATGAATGTGACATTTTGAGTAGAAAATGAATCCAGATGTCACAAAATGGCAAGTTACCAAACCTAACAGCAAAAGTAATGATAAAACGGTGTAAATACAGCTGGAAAACAGTGTAAATCAACCTTATTAATTATTCATGCATGATGGGAAAACCAGTATTAGAAAAGTTGAGTAGATTTTACTTAATTTTTTATAGTTGAGATTTACGCTTTAATTTCTACAGCTTGAGTTGAGTAATAACATAGAATTTACTTAGTTTTTTTATTCTTGTCTAAACCTTTTTCATGTAGAAATGACATTAGTTTTTTTCTGTAGCATTTACTTCACCACAGAATCACTTATATCAGTGTATTAGAGAATCATCAAGCGCTCAAAGCATCGATAAAGACAGACTTCAGGATAATAGTCTCCACAAACCTCTGAAATACTGGAGCTCGAACGCTGCAATATGAAGATGAATTTGACTCATATCAGAGAAGAAATGCGAGTCAGCAAACGACGGATAAATGAGTCTTTCTCTGAGCTGGAGCGATTCTTTCAATCGACTCGAACGGCCTTGAAAATCCATCAGGAATGGAGGAATTCTGACATAATCGCTTCGTATTTCACAGATGTCTGTTTCAGCGATAGGAAACGGATGAGGGAAATCCATCAGAGTTATGGCCACATTAACACACTTCAGTGGCTCACACACACACCGACAAACTGACCCGGAATCAGTCGAGTCAGGACTGAGAGCCAAAACAGGACGACTCAAACAGGAACATTAAAAGCGAGTGATAAAGAGACGTGAGGAGTGTTTGATCAAGAGAAATGAGATGAAAATTAGAGAGAGAGAGAAGCTGATGCGGCTGCAATATGAAGATGAATTTGACTCATATCAGAGAAGAAATGCGAGTCAGCAAACGACGGATAAATGAGTCTTTCTCTGAGCTGGAGCGATTCTTTCAATCGACTCGAACGGCCTTGAAAATCCATCAGGAATGGAGGAATTCTGACATAATCGCTTCGTATTTCACAGATGTCTGTTTCAGCGATAGGAAACTGGATGAGGGAAATCCATCAGAGTTATGGCCACATTAACACACTTCAGTGGCTCACACACACACCGACAAACTGACCCGGAATCAGTCGAGTCAGGACTGAGAGCCAAAACAGGACGACTCAAACAGGAACATTAAAAGCGAGTGATAAAGAGACGTGAGGAGTGTTTGATCAAGAGAAATGAGATGAAAATTAGAGAAGAGAGAAGCTGATGCCCGAGAAGGAAGACTCAACGGTCGAAGAAAGAGTCGCGTTTGAGTGAATCACAACTGAAAGGTCATGATTCCGATTCTGGTTCCTTAATGATTCTTTTGAAGATGATTTGAAAGATAAAGCAATATTAGTCCTCCAATATTAGTCCGCATTTGAATGTGTTAAAGTGTGTTTCAAAGGATAATTTACAAACAATAAAACAAATCATTTCACTCTATGAGCTCTTTTGGAGTTCAGTGAGTGAGTGAATCATTAGATTGATTCAAACTGATGAGTTCAAGAGGGAATCACGAATCTCATTTTGATTCAAATAATTGGCTCATTGAGCTTTGCATTAATCTATGACCTACAAAAGACAAAATTCCCACCTAAATCTTCAAGCATGTTCTTCAGAAACGACTTTGAGTCTCACATGTTCGTTATAGCCTCTATAATGAAATGAGAGCAAGCACACAGTGTCTGAAGCTCACCCGTGAGGGAACTCGACCGTACAGGTTCATCAGATCTCAGTGAAGCCCTGAAGCACAAGAGCCTGAAGGGGGAGACACACGTGTCCTGACTGAGCCAGCGTTTACCGCGGTAACAACAGAGTAAACCCTGAGGAACGGCCCGAGTACAGCTGAGCAAAGCTTCATCATGTCTGTGATGGACTGAAGCTTCAAGTCCTCGATGTTCATCTCAGATCCACTGTAGAATAATGACGAGTCTGGAAGAGTCTGAGAGCTTTAACTGGTTCAGTTCATGAGTCTAAAGCGACAACTTAATAATGGAGAACACAACTTAATATTGTTAACTCAAACCACACACACACACACATACACACTTTTAACATTTCCTGAAATAACAAAAACTATTTCAGCTATAGTTGCCAAGGCAACATTTCTCATTTTTGTTTAGTTTAAGTTGAAGTGCTAAAATAACTAAAACTAAATAAACTAAAACTGAAACTATCAATGCCACCGAAATAACAATGTCACAAATAACATTGTAATGCAATATGTCACTTTGGATAAAAATTATTTGCCAAATTAATAAAATAAAATAAATCACTTTGGATAAAAGCATCTGCCAAATGAATTTAATAAAAAAAAATATTAAATTAAAAATAAAATAAATGTAAATCTTGAATGCAATGTTAGTCACTGGATAAAAGCATCTGCCAAATGCATTAAAATAAAATAAAATAAAATAAAATAAAATGAATAAAATAGAAACGTGAGCCTGAAAGAGCAGTGATGTGGGAGAACACTGGAAGCTAAGGAAGAGATTTGTAAAAGATTGGTAAAACGGTGATCAAATAATGAAAGAGTTTTAATTGAACTGTTTCTTTGTTGACATGTTATTATGTGTATTGCAGAAAGTCATAATGCTACTGGATGAATCTGCAAATGCCACAGAGAGAAAACACATATTTTCTCTTATGCTAAAAGCCTCCAGACTGATATTGGTCTACATGTTCTGCATCTCCACTCTGTTGATGGGGTCATGAGAACGAGTCTGATCCTCTCGAGCCGCAGGGAATATTCCCATGTGTCCTCCACATCCTACAGGACCTGACAGGGAACATGGCATCATCCAATTATAGGATTTCTCCGTTCTGACAGAAGCATGTACGAGGAATCTGCGCAGGTTTTGCACACACGCATAATCTATATGCAAATGCAGAGTTATCCCGGTCTCGTCCCGCAGCCGGTCCTGGGGCGTCACTGCCGCACACAAGCTGGTGTTAGCTGCGTTATTGGATAATGATGAACCCTGATCAA
>FLSR01004886.1:343728-364782 GCA_900092035.1 Leuciscus waleckii | reverse complement strand
TATTTTTTTATTTTTAAAATTTTCCTTTTTTTTTTTTTTTTTTTTTTTTTTGTGAAATATGACCAGGACATGTTATTGGCAGGTTTCGTGAGATTCACCCATATTTTCATGATTATTTATATTGACATGAAAACAAATAAAAATAATCAAATACATGAAAGTGAAAAAAAATTCATAATGCATGAATTTAAAATATATATATATTATATAATAAATAGTGTTGTATAAATGTTATACAACAACATATATTTCATGCATAAATAAATAAATAAATATTTCCAATGGCTAAACTCTAATCTATAACTCTAATCTATAACTATTCTTGCCTATTATTTCGATTTTGTGATGAAATATGACCAGGACATGATATTGACAGGTTTCGTGAGATTCACCCATATTTTCATGATTGTCTTTATTTTCCAGGTAAATAGGCCGCATTCTCCATTACTCTTTCCCGTGACAGATTGTGGCTGTTAGTGTTTCCGTACGTGTTTGTGCATGCCGACCGACTCAATCAGCATCACTCTTAACAACACACATAAGGAACTGTCCAGAATAAATGACCAATGGTTCCCAGCTGTGCACATCTGAGTCTCTGTCCTGATTCAGGACAGAGACTCAGATGTGCACAGCTGGGAACCATTGGGCCACTGAGCCTGAAGACACGGCTGGTTGAGGCAAACAGATTTACAGAAAACAGCAGACGAAAGCCATCAGGTCACGCTACTCCAACACGCAAGCTGCAACATCTTAGACGTTAATGTCGCTGGAAGCTGCGTAATTAATTGAATCTGTCCCCAACACTTTGAGACACAAGCGCTCTCGGATTACTCTTGATCTTAGTGCAAAACCAGCGTCTGTTATCACTCCACGAGACACAGAGGAGACCACAGCAACTGAAAAAGTAGGGCAAGATTTGTGAAGAATTTCCTGTCGTGTGTATATTATCACCAAAAAACAACATCCTCCATTATTAGCATCCTCTCTCACTGGCTACAACTGCCCATGCAGATTAAATTCTTGGCTCGCAACATTAGAGACTCAAACAGCCCGAAAACACTCTGTTGGGGGGAGACTCGCATTCATTCAGAAGGAAATACTGTCAAAATCATTATAACAACACTTTATATATTTTTAAATGCAGTGCACATGCAAGAACTACTAATAACCGACTGTGGAAGAATGCTTCATGTCCTTTTCTTATTCACATGTGATCTATCTAAACAGCTTGTTTTTATTAAAGCGTAAGTTTGCCGAATTTCAACCCAGTTTGTATTGATACAGTGTCAGAAGTAATGCACAAAGTTTAGTCTTTCTCCGTGTTTCCAGGACTGAAAAACTGCTGTTTATTTGTCAGCAAAAGTTTGTCGAATGAAGGAAAACACATAATTCGGCAGACTTTTGACAGTTCAAGGGCTTTCGTGAAAACTACAGATTGTATTTCTGCACGTTTATATTCGACAGCTCTGGATCCTTCCCGAAAATAACTCACTCCTGCTTAAACATTTACTCTTTATATTCCTGCACCCAGGAACAATACAAGTCGACACTATTGTGACCAAAAGTTTGCTAAGGAGTATTTTCTACTCTAGCAAGGCGGTATTTGACTCTGGTCAAGCCTATCCAATAGGAGCAGACTGGGCGTGGCCTTGGATGACAGCATGCCCAGTGCATTATGGGTGTTGTAGTTTTCCAACCTATTTGGCAAAAGGGAAGACAACAGCCCTTTTTCTGTAGTCAGGAAGCACAGATTTCAATAGGCAGCCAAGTTTAATTAAAAGCCCATTTTCTAGCGGCAAATAACCCCTTTAAAAATTTGACATCCCAAAACAAAAATGGAAACAAATTTTCAACCATTTAGATCACCAAACAGCTTTGCTTAAATATGACAAATCACAATAGTACTCATAATAATTATTAATAAAGTTTGTTTCACAGTTTATAAAAATTCCACTTACCAAATTCATCACAGACACTCTCGTTCTCAACCAGCGTAGGGTGCTCGAAAGTGTCCCTGCAGTACAGGATCTGTGTGTTGTTGGTGAGGGAGGCGATTCCTCCCAGGGCCAGCACCACATGGTCCGTCAGGAGGTGTGAATAAACCGTTGGCAAAGTACAAACGCATAATATTACATAATATAAGCATGTGAGAGAAAACATGGGGAATCCCAGCAGACCAACATGCTAGCTGTATTATTATATAAAAATATATTAATGTGTTAGAACTCATGTTCATCAAGACAAAAAAAACATGATATGAATCTTCATAAACACTGAAATACCTTGAAATCCACATGTATAGACGAGCTGTTGTGAGATTATCTGAGCTTCACCTTATATGAACAACTGTACTAATTCAAGGACACATTCCCTTTCGAAACCTCAGCAGATCTGCAAGAACAGGTCATGAAACAGCATCTCTACCTCTGGGATGGACAATTAACGGTCTTTAACAACAGGCATTGTTGGTCATGTGGACAGACCACCCAGGACATTAGTTACGCACATTCCTGGTCCTTGTTCAGGACATTCCCGTCTCCAGCAACAAAGACCTGCTTCCATTCACTCCTTATTACCACTATTACCAGTTCTGTTTCAGATCACCTGGTCAGCATCAGTCAAAATAACTGCCCACTTTCTGCTCCCAACTTTCCAGTTCAAACTCTGACTTTTGCTCCTTAGTGGAGAGAAGAGGATTTTCAAGTGCACGTTTGGTTAAAGTGGAAGGAAGTCTCATGAAGCACGCTTCAAGCACCAAAGGCACTTCTACAGAAAAAAGAATCAAAAGTCATTGAGTCAATTGGTATACTTGAGAAACAAAGAAGTAAACAGGGTTAGCGTACCCCAAAAGAGCCAAGATTAGCTTAAAGATTAAGTTTTACAGACTAGAATGAGAAACAGAAATTCTTTGTCCTAAATAAATCCAAAGCAATTTTTCCGAAAGCAGCCTTAATGTGTGTTATTCTATGGGTTCCAGTTCTGCAAAGTGAAGCTAATCTCAAAAATCATCTGGTGGTTTGCAGACAATCAGGTCAAGCAGGGAAAAACAATGCAAAATGCTAATAATTAAAAATGCAAATATCTATAATTGTGCATAGTTTGGATAGCAAAATTTGTAATCTTTTTAACTTTTAGAAGAGAGGAGAAATTACACCCATTTTGAAGCCAAAGGTCTGTTCCAATCAAACGCTGCAGTATTCTGGCACAAAGTCATTATCACTTAGAAGTTATCCAGACGCCGACATTGACAGGTTGCGTGACATGCACTCATCCTTGACAAGCACACAACTATGCCGACTACTTTAAATACATGCTCATTTGTAACAAGAATAAACAATATGGTTTGTATGCTGAACATAGTTTGTTTTATGCAGTGAATTATCGGCTCCCAAGAGCATCAAACCATCAAAATTCAACTGACATTTCGAAACCAGACACTCATACTATAAATACTGTAATGCGTGTGTTTGCTGCTGTTTACGTTGTACTAAATCCACTCAGCCAATGTCAGGTTAATCATTTTGCACGTTGTGTCTGTGCAGTTCATGGTCATATTAACCAATTCTAGTGTTTGAGTTTAAAGGCATTTGTGTTTGCGTTTGTACAATAAACTATTTCCGGTTCTGTATTGGGTCACCACAGTGTAAAATCTGGGCCTTCATGGTCATATTAACCAACTCTAGTGTTTGAGTTTAAAGGCATTTGTGTTTGCGTTTGTACAATAAACTATTTCCGGTTCTGTATTGGGTCACCACAGTGTAAAATCTGGGCCATAAGACCAAACATTTGAGAACCAGTAGATTTTTCTAGCTATGTCAAGCTCTCCAATATTCTATAAATTAATTTGATTATTTTATTTATTTTATTTAATTGCCAAGTCAACATTTGTAATTGTAAAAGTTGAAGCAATAAAAATAAATAAAACTATTACTAAAAAATTAAATAAAAATGAAAAAATGTATCAAAGCTATTTAGAAATGTTTTTAAAAAAACAATCAAAATTACAAAAAAAATTGAAACATGAAAATATAAACATAATTTCTATTGGGTAGAAATTGCTTAAAAACAAAAGACTAGAAAAGTTGTAAATGCTAAAGAACATTAAGTTATTGAAACTCTATTTACATTTTGTATCATTCTTTTATTTACTTATTTTAAATAAATATTGTCATACATACAGTATAATTTCTAATATTAAATAATATCTAAATATTTAATTAAACTAATTTAAATTACCACTTCTATTTTCTGTAAATTCAATGGTAATTAAAAGTGTAAACCCTGAAGAACATTCAGTTATTTAAACTTCTGCAATTTTTGGAATTTAATATTTTTAATTATTTATTATTATTTTATTTACTTATTTTAAATAAATATTGTCATAAATATAATGTATTATATTTCTAATAAATATTCAAATAACACTGAAATTATAATATAACCGCCACTTTTCTGTTATAATATAAGCGCCACTTTTCTGTAAAAAAAAAAAAAAATGGTCAGCTTTGTCATTACAGCCAAAGTACCGGAAATATCTTCGAGACCTTCAAAGTCTTGGATGACTGGAGGCTTCAGAGTCAAGAAGAAAGCCCTAACCGCTACATTAGACTAACTAGCATTTAAGTGAAGAAAAGCATCACTGCACGCTTCCTTTTGTCAAGCAAATCACAGTATGACGGCAACACCTCGGAGATGACCTTTCAACTCCTCAACAAGACCCAAACTGCCACACACTTTACTGCCACTACAAATCTAACAGCGTCTCTCGATGGTCCATCCCAGCCGGCCAGTGGATCACGCTGAACGAAAAGGTTGTGAAGACAGACGCCAGTACGTGTGCCAGTCAGACGGCGGGATTTCTGGTGTGAGCATCAACTCATGTTTTGTCCATGTTCAGTGGCTCAGAAAAAGGAGTGATTAGTTTAGTCCCATTTCTTAAAGTGCTTCCAGGTCTCAGGTTGCAGAGATAAAAGCCAAGCGTGCAGTTTGAAGACCACAGATACCTCCACAGAAGTTAAGCGGTGTACAGGAATGCATGCTGAGCGTGGTTTAAAAACAAACCAAAGCTGGATCAGGGACGAGGCCTAAATCTCAAAAGGTATAATGAGTCGTTTCACCTTCTCGGACAGACAAAGGCGTCTTTGAGGATTGTGTCGGCTCTAGTAATGAAACCCCGGAGAATATCACAACTTGCGGGATAAACTGTTATGCGACTGTCAGTCATTCTGGCATGAGACCACTGAGCCCCACGAGTCCGGCATGAAAACCATCAGTGGATGTTAACTTGATTAACTTGATTTTAGAGAAGGATTTAGTTCGGGGGGGTTTTGGGTACGAGGAACTGTTTTGACCGAATGTGACCCTGAGTCTCAAAACCACTTCTGGGAACCTTAATTCTCTATCCAAATGAGAACAACAGATCCAGCGGCCCTTTGACGCCAGCTTTGATTTGACAATGAAAACGAGGATCATCAAGTCGACAAAACATTGAACACGTCGTGCACAAAACTCTAGCTGAACGGACTGTACTTCTAACTCTCTCAACCTCATACTCATGCATGCCAAATGAGTTAGTGAAAAACATGCTCACCATTCCTGATCTCTAACACACACTCACAGCGTTCGGCTGGTCTGGAGCCGGTCAGAGCAGAAACTAAAGCTGATGCTCTCTGTGTGTTTTTCCGTCGTCTCCGGGTGCGTTCATATGTAAATTGCGTGAGCTTATTTCGTCCATTAGGTCAAAAGATCGGGAAAAAAACCATTCATTTACCCATAGACCATATGTCTATCCACCTATAGACCCACCCCTCGAAGAAATCAGGACAGAAGTGGGCGAAAGTGGACAAAAGAGAAGGATTAAAACACCAGGAGTAAACGGGAATGTGTCTGCCTCGTTTACTTGTGATCCGATCAACCAAAATCCATCTTAGTACCAGGTGTAAACCAGGCCTTAGATCAGATGCATATAAACATCTTCATCTAAACACCTCTCCTGAATGATCGTAACCAGTAAACCTCTGCAAAGGTATTTTGAACTTCTTTTTACCCCAAAAAAGCTCAGTTGTGAGTATAACAGGGCCTTAAGGGTCCACAGCTATAGGCTACTCTTCTTCAGGGTGTGTAGACTACGACCGTCCTATAAATCCTATCAAAGGATTCCCATCTGCTCCATTTAGGCACAAAAAAAAAGACAAACCAGAGTCTCTCGCTGCCAAAACTATTAGAGAAGCTCTTTTGTAACCAGAACAATGAAAATTACGAGCCCCACCAGAGCAGACAGCAGACGGGACGAGCTGGTGAAATCCAATTACTGACCGGGACTTTTGGCTTTAGAAAGTAAAACAAATTCAGACAAAGTGAGATCAGTGCTTTGTTGCTGATGCCAGCATGACTATTACAATCGTTTGAACGAACCTCCAAACCTAAGGATTAAAATGTGGTGTGTAATTTGCACCGCACAATTTGTACTAAAATGATGATACCTCAAATCATGAGGTTTGAGGACATTTCTGGGCAAATTTCACCATAATACATCGACTCTACATAAATCCAAATCCATAAAACAATACAGAACCCACAGCCAAGAGGATTAGAGCGAATCTTGACCCTAATTTCCTAATTCCACTGTGCTTTTGTTAGCGTTATAAAAGGAGTGTGAGATCAGTTCCTTCCCGTGGTTTAACAGCTATAAACTTGCAGAAAGATACATAAACCTTCATGTTAACGTTCAAGCATTCTCTGATCTATAATCCGGACACATTTCACACCACTCTGTAACATTAATCACCTGGAGCCTAAAACTCCACCTGTTATTCTACCTTTAAAAATCTCTATAATTCACTGCCTCAACAAATCAGCATAAATCTGGATTTCTGTCACTGATGTTCACATGATTTTACATCCCATGAGATTTAAAGGAGACTTACGATACAGGCATCCGGCCTCCCCGTTGAGCTGGGACCATCCTGAGCAACACTTGTAAACCGTCTGGTGTTCCTGTCGATACACCTGTCTATATGCAGTGTAGTAAGCCGTTCTGTGGAGAACCGGAGAGAGGAAGAACTCTTTAGCATCATTATTGTTTTATATAGTCTCACACACTCTACTGGTGCAAAGAAATGACTTTCTGTCAGACAAACACTGGATGGTACAATCAACTGTATAAAACACACTTTAAGGTCAAAAAGTCGATATGCACTATATATTCACATATATACTCAGCTTATATCTTAGATTGCACACCATGTGCAACTGACACAGATAAACTAGAGCAGCAATCATCTCAAATTGACAAAAAATGTAAATTGAAGGGCACAAAAACGTATTTCTTGTACAATACATGAGCCATAAAAGAAACCAGTCTAAGAAAAAGAAAAATAAGACATGTGCATGGATATGCATGGTTTCATTTATTTTTCCATTTAGCACACAGGTAAAGATTAAGACCCTTAAAAACATTCTTTATGAGTATACACATTCTGTTAGTCTGTCATCAGCCACTTTTAGTGTTTATCAGCGTTCTCTCCGAGCTAATAAAGGCCTTTCACTGTGAATGAGAGAGATGATGCTTGTGGATGATGTGTGAAAACACAAACATATGAGCTCTGTAATCAGCAAACACTTCTCTCTCATCCAGCCTTTAATGATGCTTTCTGCAAGGGTTTCTCGCTCCCTGTAGTTTAGAGTCCTGCAGAATCGTAACCCTGCGCTCTTTGTTTAACGCATCTAATTGCAGGGCCTGGGTCTCGTACTTGCTAAGTATACGGAGGAAAGCGAGCCAGTGCGAGGAACACAGGGCTGTCAGAGCGCGAGTTCAGGGCGTTTGCCTTCTATCTTGCAGGTATGCGAGAGCCTCTGGAGATGCCTTTCAAATTGCTGCTTTCGTCAAGAGCTTGACTACACCTTACACTTAAAAGAGTCTGATTAGAGAACAAAGATACTGTAAAGCATGAGAACAAAATACACTTTTTAGACGCTTCAGAAGGAGCACAGTTAGTCATGCTTGGTAAGGCAGCATCACCATTACTATTGCATAATAAGGGAAACGGACTTGAACAAACCCATACTGCACAGCGTGTGGTTTATACAGCATACTATTTTTATAGTACGTGAGAGTGTAGTGCAACAATACAAATTTCAAGCAGACCGCATGTGCATGTCAGAAATGCTTATTTCACATTTTTACTTCAGGTGGTTTTACATGAAAAGAAATCACTTTTTGCAGCAATATCAAAAACAGATTGTGGTTCATTCATCACACTGTAAATGAAAATGCAAAGTTGAGCACATTGCATTGTGGGATACGCACCCAGTGTAGAGAGTCATCTGAATATGCATGCATGTGGAAAACTTGCATACACATCATATGCATGCTATATAGCACAGAAATTGCAATGGTTGTACGGTTGATTGATCAGACATGATGTTTATGTTCACATAAATCAATGTTTTTGGTGTGTGAATATCAGTCCCACCTCCTCTCGTAGCCCATGCACCAGGATTGTCCCTGGCATCCTTGTTTCCAGGCTTTAACCATCCGTGTGAAGGTCTGGACACACGGCTGCATCTGGGCCACAAGCTTCACCTCCTTCTCTGCACACACATTTGGCCTGGAGATAAAACACACACACAACACACACGTTTACCTGCATGTTCAGTCAGCTGGAATCATGCATCTTTAATAAACTGTAATGAATTTGACAGGGGAACAAGTTGTAAGACCATCAGTTACTTAGACACTCCATGTCACATTGAGCAATAGTGATCATTAAAATAATGAGAAAAAGACAGTAAATCATTTTAATCTTCTGTGCACGGACAGATGACAAGCTACGCATGATTTACATCTTAAGTTCCCAGACTGATATATTAGTCACTCTGTAAAAATCTATTTCCTCAAAGATAGACTGATCTCCACGAGTCAGTTCACAGTTGAACCTCCAGGCGATTATTTTCATGTGTGGAATTATTGCACTAGATTTTTGGAATTATGGCACTTTTTTGTCAGAGAAGTGAAACTGTCCTTTGCCGTGTTATTTTTTTTTGTTAATCACTCATATTAATACATGGCGCAATTAAAGGGAGAGAAATGCACTTAACTGGTACTAAAAAAATGGACGCTGCATCTTATTAATGCGAACCAGTTCTGCATCAAAACTGGGGCATTTTTTTTTTTTGCTGTATTTGTAGGCAACTCAATGGGTTTCCCGTTTACTATGATTGCCATGAAAACATTATTTCTGAAAGTTCTCTGAACAATCAAAACGTTCAATTTTTGCAAACATCATGGAAACGTTCCATTTGAAAGTTCTCTAAACGTTCTAAACAAGTAGACGTAATAACGTTTAAAAATGTTTTAGAAAATAAGCGTTCCATGAACGATCGTACAAATTGCATGTTTGTTATTATAGAACGTAAATAAAGACCAGACAACTTTAAACGAATGTTCTATTAATGTTACTGGAATAATGTTTGCTCATAACATTGAAAGAACCTTAGCAGAACGTTGGAAGTTCCCTGTTAGCTGGATTGACACTCACAGTATCCCACGTGTTTAATTAATAGGCTACGCGTAAACAGCTACGCGTCAAAGCGAGTCTCCAATTTTAATACAAAATTAATTACAATAACGTAAAAGTGATATAATATAAGCACGAACATGAGAAATATATTCGTTCATTAAATACATTATTTATAGTGGTATTCAAAGTTAAGCAGTAGCCTAATGATAATCTAGAAGCGCGCGCAATTGATCTCCAAGACAGTTACTCACATGTGCGGCATCAGGTCTTTTCCAGAACGGGATGCTGCATTAATTCCATGAATTAGAATGATTAAAGAATAAAATAACATATCCATCCTCATACGCTGTTCTGATTGAGTCCTGCACCTAAATAACACACTTAAAATGTTCAAACAAACTAATCTGAGTCCATATTAATCCGCGCTCTGGAGAGGACTGACAGAAGGAGAAAACTCTCAGATCCACCTCACACACCAGCTGAGATCCAAATGCCCTCAGGACACTCGCTCTTCCTGTAGCAGCAGTGAAGGGAATGTCTTTTGAGAAGAACAGGACAAATACCGGAACAACCTAAAGCAGCAGAAGAGCTGAAGAGCTGACTGACCTCCTTCAGGATCTCTTGATTTACTGCGACACTTCAAAGTGCCTAATTCAGAGGAAACACTTCATTAGACAGATTTCAGAGTCAAATGAAGGTCAATTTGCAATCTTTACACCACTGAGGAATGTAAAGCAATGGAGATATGATGGATTATATAAGTCTGAGAGCATATTTACAATTTTTTTTATTTGCAAATAAAGTTATAATACAATTATTTCTGACATATTAAGTATTCGAAAGGCAATTCTAAAATAGTTATTTAATGATAAACAACATTTCCACTTCAACCTTTCCTCAAATTTTTCTGCTATTTCTATTAGCATAATAATTGCTATAATTTTTTCATTAATAATAAAAAACTTTTTGCGATGCCACTTTATATATTTATCTTACACTAAAAACAGAACCTTCACCATGTGACATCAGAAGTTATTCTCTCCCAGGACAGGACTGTCGAGGGGTCGCCGAGCCACAGCTGAGAGCAGAGGATGATGGGTCACAGACGTGAGGTCAGCGCTGGGATCAGGGAAATCTGGCACAGCAGAACCCGGAAAACATTCCCTAGCAGCACTGATCCTCCTCTAGGGGTCAATGCCAACCGGGTTCAACGCCTCTGCCATGATCAGAATGTGCTTTACACGCTAAAACACACCTATGAAAACATCTGCTGTATTCTGAGGACATGTGGACGTGTCACTCCAGGAATATTATGTGGGAATGTTTAACAGAATTCATTAAAAGTGGGATAAATACTTATTACACTGTGGAACAAAACATTAACATTCCTAAAATGTCAAGAAAGAATACATCTGCATAATGTATCCTATAAGAGTTTTTCCATAACATTTCTCACATAACTGTCACGACTTCACTTCATGAATATAGAAATATTACTATATTTTGACCATAAAGTTTGCTGATGTCCCCTGGGTGAGAATCACTGCACAACAGGACTGTTCAAATGAAATAATGCTAATTTTAATAGTGAAAAATTAGGGTAGCACTTACTTTTTTACAGTGTCCTTGTTACACATGTAGTTTCTAAATTAATTACTATAAATTATGCATAATTACATGCAACTAACCCTAAACCAAACCTAATACTAACCCTATAGTATGTACATGTAGTTCATTAATATTACTCAGTTCTTAAATGTATAATTGCACTGTAACAAAGACACCTTAAAATAAAGTTAAACTAAAATTAGTTACAACACTTAAATATATCATTTCCCCATCAATTTAGCCAAAATTTGATGCTGACAAAAGGAAATGTTCATTCACGTTTTTTGGTCCCTGTTATTTGTATTCTGCTGACATCTTCAGGATACAATGGGAGTTTCATGAGCTTAAAATAATGGTAAGTGATATTTGAAAATCCACATCGTTATTTTGACCAAAGGGATAATGCAAATGACCTGTGAACTTTCAAATGTCCACCTCCTTATGTTGACCAATTGCATGCATTCCTCTACGTTTCGACACAGATCGGGCACTTTCCCCACAGTCCCTCAGTCCACGCGCGTCCTTCGCCCTGGTAGTGCTTTCCACATTACAGGAAATTTACTATGATGAACTTTGCTGCCATAAGAGGGCTGAGTGGAGTTCGCCTCGGGATCCGTACAATTCAGGAACAAACATTACACTTTAACCAACTCCGCAACATGTCTCAGTCCAAACTCCCCGTCACTCTGCTGGGGTCCATGGCGTTTGGTGGACGCGCGGACGCGCACACGAGCGCGCAGATGGTGCAGGAGTTCTTAAAGCGCGGGCACGATGAGCTGGACACTGCGTTCATGTACAATGACGGACAGGCGGAGACCATCATAGGAGACATGAAGCTCCCTACAACAGGTACAGAGATTCCTCAGTAGTGTGCACTGTGTAGTGATCACTGCAGCTATAGTGGTAGATGTAGATCACATGACACACATGGCACGTGACATGTTTATTTGTAAGATCAGAGAGGTATTTTTTTTTAGAACTAAACATATTCAATATATATAAGAAAATATTCACATAAAAATACTAAAATACTAAAATACTGTGCATAGTAAACAGCTGTTTAGGTCGTATTGACTTTAATTTTTTACTTTTAGATATTGTTTTCAATTATTTTAATAGCCTATCAGTTTTCAGTTTTTCAAAAATTGGCACTCTTTGATTCCATTTAACTTCATTAATAAAATAACGAACAATGATAATAATTAAATCAAATAAAAACACAAGATCTTTATGACCATCAAATAAAAATAAATAAAATAAAAATAAAAAAGCAAAAATTAAGCTTTTATTTTTGTAAATCATTTTTAAAAGTTCAAGTCCAAAAAAAATTATCTTTGGAGGACACTCCCAAAATAAAATAATTAATATTCTCAGGCTTGTTGTTTTTTGTTTGTTTGTTTACAAAAAACACATTTTGCTTAAAATAACATTATTTTAATTTATTGTTTATTTTAATGCAAACATTTTTAATTATAAATGAATTGATGTTTTGTATTTATCATTTGTTATTATTTTATTATTATAGTATTGTTGTTTATTATTGTAATGATTCATTGTTTCATTATCATTTATTTAATTATTTAGTATTTTAATTTATTATTTGTTATTATTATTATTGTTTTAATTTAGAGACCAATAATATAAAACAACATGTCAAACAGCAACAAACAAGAAAACAGGGATTTAAAAATGACAAGAAACAATACAAAATAAGGTATTTAAAATAATAATAATAATAATATATGCAATTATATTTTCACTCATGCCTGTGATTATTATTCCTGTATGGTCACATAATCTAAAAGCGTGTATATTTTGATCAGTTCGAATGGCGACCAAAGCGAACCCCTGGGAGGGGAAAACACTGAGACCGGAGAGTGTGGTGAATCAGCTGGACACGTCTCTGAAGAGGCTGCGCACACAGTGTGTGGACATCTTTTACCTGCACGCGCCGGACCACCAGAACCCCGTCCAACACACACTCGAGGCCTGCAACCGGCTCCATCAGCAGGTGCGTTACACACACACTTCTACAGTACAACTCAAGAGATCTAGACTTTGTACTCTGATAAATGTCTGACAATCAGGCGAGTTATTGATCTGACCTAGATTTCTTTTTGTTTTTAGAAAACAAAAGCCTTCAGAATGACACAACTCAACATCACATAAACAGAGGCCTTTACTAAACTAAGCTGTGTGTTGATGTTTAGGGCAAATTCAAAGAGCTGGGCTTATCAAACTATGCATCATGGGAAGTGGCGGAAATCTGCAGCATCTGAAACATAATAACTGGTGATTCCTACTGTATATCAAGTAAGTGGATAGATTTATGACAGTCTATGTATAAGGACTAGTACAGAACTAAGGTACTACTATTGAGCTATTGAGTATTACTTCAGAATGATCAGCGTTGGTGTTTTCTTCTGAAGGGCATGTATAATGCAACCACACGACAGGTGGAGACTGAGCTACTGCCGTGTTTAAGATACTTTGGCATCCGCTTCTATGCATACAATCCCCTGGCAGGTAATGCGTTTAATATTGCTTTAAATATACTTGCAAACACAATAAATCGGTTCCTAATGAATTTTAGACCAAAAGTCAACACGCATATCTATCTATCTATCTATCTATCTATCTATCTATCTATCTATCTATCTATCTATCTATCTATCTATCTATCTATCTGTCTGTCTGTCTTACTGTCTGTCTCTTTTTTAACCCACAAATTTCATTTCTATCCCTAATTTCTCAAATCACCACTTATTCTGCACTGTAATTGACATTTTAAACATTTTTGGAATGAGATATGAGATCAACTCTAGTCTTGTCAATACTAATTTCCTAGCTAGCATTATATGGTTTTTGCACACTTTTTGCGTAATTTGATTGGAAATGATCGCAAAAATATAAACTAAGCGCAAGTAAAATCTGGGGAATTGTCACTTGACTTTTATGCATTTCTTCACACATTGCATGTGTCATATTTGATCTGGAGCACTTTTGACTCTGCTCCTCTCACAGGTGGGCTCCTCACTGGGAAATATCACTATGAAGATAAAGACGGCACTCAGCCCGCGGGTCGCTTCTTCGGGAACAGTTGGGCTGGAGCTTACAGGGACAGGTGCATTATCATCATAACTCACTCAATGATTCATGTTCATTCAATCCTGTGTGAGCTCAATCTCTAGATCTAGTTAGTTGGGCGGAAAGACTTTACTATTAATGCCATTGTGGTATAATGGTATAATGGGTGGAATAATGCCATTTTCACAAGGTGCAAAATAAGTCTCTGATGTCCCCAGAGTGTGTATGTGAAGTTTTAGCTCAAAATACCCCACAGATATTTTTATATAGCATGTTAAAATTGTCACTTTTTGAGGGTGAGCAAAAACGCACCGTTTTGTGTCTGTTCCTTTAAATGCAAATGAGCTGCTGCTCCCGGCACAGGGGGCGGAGCTTCAACAGCTTGCAAGGTAACTCTTTAAGGTGACATAAATACAAGTAACACTAAACTAAACCCGGTAACACTTTATTTTACAGTGTCCTTGTTACATATGTTACATGTACTTACTATAGTAATAACAGTAAATTATGCATAATTACATGCAACTAACCCTCATCCTTATCCTACCCTAACCCTATAGTAAGTACATGTAGTTGCTTAATATTACTCAGTACTTAAATATATAATTACACTAACAATGACACCTTAAAATAAAGTGTAACCCTAAACCTGTAGTAAGTGCATGTAGTGATTTGAGTAAGTATGATGCAACTACGTCCCCTTAAAATAAAGTGTAACCATTTTTTAAATAAGTGCATTATTAATATTAATTAGTGCATTGTATCAAATTATTAATTTTAATGTAATTATTACATAAGTTAAAGACACTTAATATATAAAGTGAGACAAAATCAAGTGACTTTCCCAAAAAAAAGTTTTGTAATCTGTCATAATGCATTAGTTTGTTTGACTAGCATCATGACCACAGCAAATGTAAACTCGATTTCCTAAGTTTACTCAACTCACAATGGAATTAAATGGAGATATTTCATGTGTTTACAGGGGGATGAGGGTGATGGGGTGATCATCGGGATGTCCAGCATGGATCAGCTGCGGGAGAACCTGACGGCAGCAGCAGAAGGTCCTCTGAAACAGGGAGTCGTGGACGCTTTCAAACACGCCTGGGATTTAGTGGCCCACGAGTGTCCCAACTACTTCCGCTAGACGGCCCGTGACCATTAGAGAAAACATGAAGCCTGATTTAGAAGAACTAATACAGAAATCGCTTTATTTTTCTGTTCAAGTGATAAAAGAGTGATAAATTGAGTTGGACCTGCTTCCTAATAAACACAAAGACCTCTTTCTGAGCTCACCAGCACTTAATGTATTACATTCCCCACGTTCACATGAGAATGCAATAAAATGAATGCAATATTGGCATCTTGATGGATCACTGCGTTGTTTTCTTCTTGCCATAAATTTGCTAAATAACTTATATTTAACAGTAAGAATAACACAGATCACCGGTTTGCCTCAGTCCCGTTCTCTCTGTTCAGTACAGTCATACAGAACCTTATATTCCAGTATTTTTGAAACAAACAGTGTGCAGATGACTGAAAGAACACTCAATAAAAACATTGTACAGGTTAAATGTTGGATCAAAACAAACAAATGTTCATGGCAAAAAAGTCCAGGTTTTATTCGCTCCCTTCTCCTTCCTCTGAGTCTTCATCCGCTTTCTCTTTCCTGGTCTCCTCGACGTCTCCATCCGTCAGCTTCTCGAACTCCCCGGATTCTGAATTCCACATGCACTTAATCGACAGTTTGAACTCCGCCATCTCGTTTCCAAAGAGTTTCTGATTTGAAAGGCCAAAAATAGAATAATGTTATTAAGAATTCAAGATTGAATCCCGATTAGTTTAGGGCATACGGAAGCTTATCACGGAAAATAAAAAAGATAATTGCGACTTCACGATCTCACAATTCAGACTTTTCCCTTTCATTTACTTTGCGATTACCCGTTTTATTTTTTATTCCATAGCAGAAACAAACTTCCAAAATGACATAAAAGGCTTATTTTTTTATTTTTTTTATGCCTTTCAATCCAAATAAAGAGATGTGATATTTGTGAATAAACCATCCAGCAATAAATGCATTTCAAAATTTACTAAGTTTTAATTTAGTCTTTTTGTCCTGTTTTCTAGCTAAAATACTCAAAATAAATATTGAAAGCAACACTGTTGACTTCCATAGTATTTTATTTCCTACTATGGAAGTCAATGGGATCCATCAACATGCTTCAAAGTATCTTCTTTTGTGTTCAACAGAAGAAAGAAACTCATACAGGTTTGAAACAACTTGAGGGAGAGTAAATTACAGAATAATGTTCATTTTTGGGTGAACTGTCCCTTTAATGACAGATGCAGCTCAGCTTCAGGGGATGTCCCCGTCCCCACCAATTTCAAAATCAAACCTACGCCCTTGCAGTCATGCATTAATTTCTCTGTGTTTTTGTCCATTTTTTTTATTAACAATAACACAACACAGTGGTACCGGTATCTCATAACAGCACGTACAGCCATATAATCTATATCATCTTACAATCTTTGGATATGTTCATACATAAGCATATAAAATGCAAAAACAAAATAATTATAATAAAAAAAATAAAAAATACAACAGGGCATATCAAAGTAAATACATAACAGGGACATTTTATAGACCAGTAATCAAAAGGATATATCAATCACTAAGCATCTTCCAGAAAGTTCCACAGAGAGGACCAGGTGCGCCAGAAAACATCAGATCTTTGATGCAGATCGTGAGTTAGTTTTTCCAGAGGTAAAAGAGTAGCGACCTGACTCATCCACATATTAACTGAGGGTATTTGAGGAGTTGACCATAGTAATAATATAAATTTTTTTGCTAAATATATACAGAAGTTCAACACCCTTTCTTTGTCACAGTCCAGGCACAGACCAGCTTTACAGTTCAGAAGGTAAACATTTGGAGACAATGCAAAGGTCTTTCCAATAATCTTTTGAACAATCTTGTGGATCTCTTTCCAGTAACCTTTGATTTTATCACAATCCCAAAACACATGCATCACTGTGCCAATGTTCGACCTACATTTGAAACATAATTGAGAAGAATTGGGGAATATTTTATGACTAGTGGTGCTCGCTGCTAACATCATGAATATTAATTAGATAACAGCGCCGACTAGTGGTGCTCGCTGCTAACATCATGAATATTAATCAGATCACAGCGCCGACTAGTGGTGCTCGCTGCTACATCATGAATATTAATCAGATCACTTCTGCACAACCAGCAGGGGACGCAGCACAAGTGAAATATTACAGTATTAGAAGACACGTGCTGTACTAGACAGTAGATTTTAACAGCTACTTTCTCTTATTTCTGACGATGACGTCTATGAAGATATTTTTTGAAACTTTAAAGTTTACAGTTTTTATAGTAGCCTATGCAATTTTTAATATTAGCCTATGTACAGTAGAAAACACCTCATTTTGTCAATATGCCACATTTTTTCAATAAGTACAAGCACAATAACTAAATAATACAAATAAATAAACAAATTAAACACAGGCAGGGGTGTACTAAAGTAATTGCACTTAAATTGCTACTAAAATAATATTTTTTGTTTTTGTTTTTTTTTACTCAAGTACTACTTTTATAGGGCAAGATATCCTCTGTTTCTTGAAATTAATTAAATGAAATGTTTTTTTGTTTTTATTACTTAAGAACTACTTAAATATGTAAAATTCTGGCACTGCACCCATACTTTAACTTTAATATACAATTTCTGTATTTTTCATTTCCTTGTTCACAACAAAACAAAATCAGCTGCTGTCAACCATGGCATTACAGGACCGGATCTCAGGCTGATCATTTCAACACGTCATGAACGCACCTTTACCCCAGACGCCTAAAACTCATTAGGAACTGCCTGTTTTTGTGATAGATTTATATGAGAAAAGATGGATTCACGTGGGCACTTAACACTTGAATGAAAGGATTTGTAGCAGACATGACTGCATTCCCAAAAACTCAGGATTTGCATATTTGTACTGTCTATTCAAACAATTGCAAAAAATTGCATTGATCCTCATAAGTCCATGGGTGTGTTTTCTGCACATGTTCAGATGGCCATCAAGCCAGGGCAGGTTTGAGGTGTAGATGCTTGTGTAATAATATATGATTCTGCTCATCAATCAGTCATTTGGTGAAATGAAAGCGCTCAAGCTTTGTGTTGCCACAACATGCAAAAGTGAAAAAGTCATCAACTCAACGCCTTCTTCTTCAGTGTGCTTCAGCTTAAAACTTTCTGACAGGGTTCACTTATGAGTTTACCAAATGGCTCATTTAATGTCGAGTCTGTTTGGTTGTCAATATCATTAGTGATATGAACTTTTCAACTCTGACTAATTAATCACAAATTTACTGAACTGATTACGTTGTTGCAATGAGCAAGACGTAAAATGTTTATATATATATATATATATATATATATATATATATATATATATATATATATATATATATATATATATATATATATATATATATATATATATATATATATATATATATATATATATATATATATATATATATATATATATATATATATATATATATATATATATATATATATATATATATATATATATATATATATATATATATATATATATATATATATATATATATATATATATATATATATATATATATATATATATATATATATATATATATATATATATATATATATATATATATATATATATATATATATATATATATATATATATATATATATATATATATATATATATATATATATATATATATATATATATATATATATATATATATATATATATATATATATATATATATATATATATATATATATATATATATATATATATATATATATATATATATATATATATATATATATATATATATATATATATATATATATATATATATATATATATATATATATATATATATATATATATATATATATATATATATATATATATATATATATATATATATATATATATATATATATATATATATATATATATATATATATATATATATATATATATATATATATATATATATATATATATATATATATATATATATATATATATATATATATATATATATATATATATATATATATATATATATATATATATATATATATATATATATATATATATATATATATATATATATATATATATATATATATATATATATATATATATATATATATATATATATATATATATATATATATATATATATATATATATATATATATATATATATATATATATATATATATATATATATATATATATATATATATATATATATATATATATATATATATATATATATATATATATATATATATATATATATATATATATATATATATATATATATATATATATATATATATATATATATATATATATATATATATATATATATATATATATATATATATATATATATATATATATATATATATATATATATATATATATATATATATATATATATATATATATATATATATATATATATATATATATATATATATATATATATATATATATATATATATATATATATATATATATATATATATATATATATATATATATATATATATATATATATATATATATATATATATATATATATATATATATATATATATATATATATATATATATATATATATATATATATATATATATATATATATATATATATATATATATATATATATATATATATATATATATATATATATATATATATATATATATATATATATATATATATATATATATATATATATATATATATATATATATATATATATATATATATATATATATATATATATATATATATATATATATATATATATATATATATATATATATATATATATATATATATATATATATATATATATATATATATATATATATATATATATATATATATATATATATATATATATATATATATATATATATATATATATATATATATATATATATATATATATATATATATATATATATATATATATATATATATATATATATATATATATATATATATATATATATATATATATATATATATATATATATATATATATATATATATATATATATATATATATATATATATATATATATATATATATATATATATATATATATATATATATATATATATATATATATATATATATATATATATATATATATATATATATATATATATATATATATATATATATATATATATATATATATATATATATATATATATATATATATATATATATATATATATATATATATATATATATATATATATATATATATATATATATATATATATATATATATATATATATATATATATATATATATATATATATATATATATATATATATATATATATATATATATATATATATATATATATATATATATATATATATATATATATATATATATATATATATATATATATATATATATATATATATATATATATATATATATATATATATATATATATATATATATATATATATATATATATATATATATATATATATATATATATATATATATATATATATATATATATATATATATATATATATATATATATATATATATATATATATATATATATATATATATATATATATATATATATATATATATATATATATATATATATATATATATATATATATATATATATATATATATATATATATATATATATATATATATATATATATATATATATATATATAT
>FLSR01004886.1:333728-338728 GCA_900092035.1 Leuciscus waleckii | reverse complement strand
GTAATATGATTAGAGATCGATATTTAATAAATAGTTAATAAGTTGAAAAAATGCATAGTCATGTAAAATGCCCAGACATGCCCAGTGCACTTTTTGCACAAACTTAAAAAATAAGCATCATTTTCTTTAAGCAAAATTTATTTACATAGAAATAATGATTTTTATACTGATGAAACTGTATATTCTATCCATCACAGAAAACTTTCTGCATTTCTACATTTTTCATTTTGAATGATTTAAAAAAAAAAATGTGGCGAAAATGTCAAAAATGACTGGTATTAATATCTTTGTGGGGACATTTGGTCCACAATGTAGGCTTTACCAGGGCCACACACACACACACTTAACCAGTTCTCAAGGGCCCGTTCAGACCCTGGTCTGTCCTCTGTGTGGCGTCCGGTCAGCCGTTTCTGATACACTCAGAAATCATTTTGAAGTTATTTTCTCTCACTCTATTTGCAGTGCAGTATTCAGGAAGAAGAGAGGCCTCATGGGAATATATGTTTGTATGAATGTATGTATTTATGAATATGTGTGTGTGTGTGTGTACTTGTACAACTATCTTTGTGAGGACCAGTTTGAGTTTTAGACCATTGGAGTGAGGACGAGTAAAGAGAGTAAAGTGAGGACATTTTGGCCGGTCCTGACTTTCTGAGAGCCCTTTAAAGGCCTGTTTGAGGGTCAAGACTTGGTTTTAGGGATACGGTTATAATTAGGTTAAGGGTCGGTTTAGGGTCAGGGTTCAGGTTAGGCACTTAGTTGTGATGGGTAAGGTTAGGGTAAGCAGCTAGAGATTGCATTGTGTCAATGAATGTCCTCATAAAGATAGATGTAAAGAACGAGAGTGTGTGTGTGTGTGTTTGTCATACTTCAACTTTCTGTTTCAGGAAGTATGGCAACACGGGAGTGAATTTAATTGAGCGAATTGAGTTGCAACATCCTCTCTGAACATGTTTGTACTGCATGATTTATGTGGAATAATACAGTAGGTTACGTAGGACGAGTCTTATGGACGCCGTATTGTCCCTGATCTATCAGGATTTCAGTGTTTCTTTTTCCAGTGCAATTTAATGAAGTGTGGCGTAAACAGCATTCTCCACAATTATGTAAATGTTCTTTGGTTTTGCAACTGCATTTCCCTTTTTTAATAGCTTTCGATAATTATTTGGATGCACTTCAAGGAACATGTGTGTCGCAGCAGGGATCTCAAGGCTTCTGCCTCGACCTGCCCTAACTCTGGCACTCACCAGGATTCTTCTAAACAGGTCTAGTGCAAATAATTGTTGTGCTTGTTAAAGCAAGCTTCCCAATTATTACGCTCATGTTCGTTAAACCCTTTTATCCTAAGCATTAAACTTTGGCATGTGAATTGCCCAAACTTAATTTGAATACATTTTAAAAGATTAATCAAATTGTTTTATTTTGATTAACACCATTGATCATAAATATGCTATCATAAGAATCCAGAAAATTAAGACATCTCAGAATTTCAGAAAAAATAAAAGCACGTTTCATATTGCCCTAATATTGTTAAAAATGCAATAAATGATTACATTTATTAATCTCAGGTTAATTTAATTATTACATTTTGTACAGTTTGAAGAATTCAATTGATTTAGACATCCTTTTAGATTATACAATTTGAGATTAACCTTTTAAATGGGATCCAGAATGAAAAATGAAAACTCTGAATTTCGGAAAAAAATTTAAAGGATTTAATCAAGCCCTAAATATGAGATAGATTCAATCTCAGAGGAAATATCTGCTCATGACATGCAATAAACTCACATGGTGAAGAAGATGTTGCAGGCTGTAAACGGGAGGACCAGAGAACGTGCCAGGGAAAGAGAATTAGTGATAAATCACGGCGTGTGTGTGTGTGTGTGTGTGTGTGATTTATGAGTTTGATTATGGTCAGGCTGCTGTCCGCTCACACACACTGAATGAGCACAGAAAGAGGTGTTCCTTCTCTCCGGAGGATCTCAGGTTAATCATAGACTCATAAACTCTACGAACAAACAAATCGCTGATTTCCTGCATTTGCTGTGTTTTATTTCTGCACATGCAGCAGTATTTCAGCTAAGATGAATCACTGGTCAACACACCTTTGAATAGATTGAGACAAGTACAATAAATTGTCACAAAAAAAAAAAAAAAAAAATGGCGGGGAACAGGGTGCAGTCCTTCAAGGGTGTCGGGGAACAGGTTGCAGTCCTTCAAGCGTTTAAGCAGCACGCGATGTGCTCACAGCAATGATTTAACAGTAAAAGACTGTAAAAATGCTACAGTGAAAAACTGTTAATTGGTTAACAGAAAGTTTCCTTACTATATAGTAAGTAAAAAACTGGGATAGATCTAATGGTATATTTAATGTAATTTTACTGTAAAATACCGTTAAATTTAAAGTCATTGTATAATTTACAGTGAAAAACCGTCATTTGACATTCCCACAATTCCCTGCGTGACACTTCAGATTTGATGTATTTTTGTTGAAATAACTATTTCGTCATAGTTTTCTTCGTTTTTCTCTAATCAGTTATGTACATTAGGGTTTTATGTTACATTTAATGTTGTTAAATTAATGTTTATTGTATTTTTAAAATTTCATGTGTGTTACCGTGATGGTGTTTCATGTTTGTGTGTATGACACTGTGCAGCTTATATATATTAGTATTAACTTTCTTGTGGAAGAACTGCTTGTGATGAGCTTTTTTTTATTTATTTTTTATTTTTTTATCAAACCTTTATTTAACCAGGAAGAGACTCATTGAGATTAAAAATCTCTTTTTCAAGAGTGTCCTGGCGATATATTAGTATTTGTATTGATCATGTGACTCATTACTGCTGTGATTGTTGGTTGTCAGTGTATTACAATGGTACAAAACAGATATTAATACTTCAATAGGTCGGTAAATTAACATTATATCAGATAATGAAATACGGTTTATTACTGTAAATTTTAAGTCTGTAAAACCTAAAATATTGCCACCATATTTTTTACGGTAAATTTCTGGTAACCACATCTGCCAGTTTTTTACCGTATTTTTTTTTTTACAGTGTATATAATAAACAGCAGACCCATAACAAATGACTTTCATAGCCAGGAGACCTTCATTACTGTATGCAAACAGCTGGCCGTAAACATTTTCCCTCTCATGTACAAGATATTAACATATCCCTCTGGAATGGTCAGTCCTCCTGGGATGAGTTTGGCCATGCATATTTACCCCTCTATTTTCACTTCCCAACAAAGACAAGAAGCTTTTTAGAGCAATGCACAAATATAGACTAAAAGATGCAGTATCTGCTTTATCTGTGCATTTCATCATTCTCGAGCTCCTGTAGGGAATGATGGGAAACGTTCGGTCACACGAGTCCGTCTTCTCATCTAAATGAGTGGTATTTTCTGGCTGGTTTTGGCTCTGACAACATTCACATTTACAACCAATTTGAAATTTCATTCATTCGTGCACTACTTGTATTCCCCAGCTAGGCCATCAGTCAGTCAGTGATGATGTTCCGACAGCAATGAGATTAACTGAGGTGTTTTTGTGACATTGAATCATCTGTGCAGTGCATGATGGGACTCATAAGGCATGCGGTCAGTAGCCAGATGTCTGTGCGATGACTTTGTCACACGAGGTTTCTCATCTGTTGCCGTCTGTCCTTGTAAGGTCTATATTAGCTTGTCACGTCCTTATGGGGTTTGTCTGGGAATGAACTAGTTCTCTTATTGCTGTCATTCCTGTCTGACTCTGTCCAGATGAGATTAGGTTCAGTGTTGACTGGATTCAAATCATTCCTCACTAGTTGCTCTAGATATAATTGTGGGTTTAGGTGAAGTGAAAGTGAATAACCATTGTGTTATAGACGCTGGCTGATTGTCGCTTCTTTATGTTGAGTTAAACCTTTCGATTATATAAACGCCTGGCAAAAACATAATTTGCTCCTTGCTGCTGTTGGTCATTAGGGGGCGGGGCATGTGCATTTCTGGAAGCAGTTTATTGGACAAGCATTTGTACACGCCCCTGAGTGGCAGATGATGTCATCATTGTTTTGGGTCTGTGATTAGACGTTAAAGACTGCACACCGCGGCTGCAATTATTTGATCAAAAATACAGTAAAAACAGTAATATTGTGAAATATTATTACAATTCAAAATAACTGTTTTCTATTGTAATATATTTTAAAATGTAATTTATTTCTCTGATCAAAGCTGAATGAAAAAATTCAGGATTCTTTGATGAATAGAAAGAAGCATTTATTTGAAATAGAAATCTTTTGTGACATTATAATGTATTACTGTCACTTTTGTTAAATTTAATGTGTCCTTGCTGAATACAATTATTATTTATATATCTTGTAATATATATCAGCTGATAGTTAAGTTTGTTAAATGTACTATCGTATAGATGACTTCAAAGTCGACAGACATGGACTAAAAATCACAAAACTAATTTTGAAGATCAGATACCTCATATAATGAGTCATATCTTGAACCTATTTTTGCTGCGGCAACACTGCAGTTTCTGTCCATGGGGAAAATAAAGATTTGCATGAATGTAAACTGATATTAATACATATCCAATATCTCAGTGAAAAATGCATGCATCTCATAGTTCATGCTTTAATATCTCTTCATATAGTATATATTGTTGATTACTTATATATTCTAATGACAGTAAGACTCTCTTCACCCTGTAAAGCGTCCAGACTGTCTGTTGTGATCAGATTGTGTCCTTCTGTCCTCTGCATCGGTGGTGATGACGCCACCCTGCCTCCAGCAGGAAGTGATGCGCTGTGCTGTGCTCTGATTGGCTGATGCGGATGATGAACTCCAGTGACCTGCAGAGCTCTGCACCAGCGTGATTCACACACCAGCACTTTAGGAACAGCGTTCGATCACCATCAGTCCAGCCATAGTCTCCCACGCTCCAATCAGACACACACACACACACACGCACACACACACACACACACACAGAGAGAGAGAGAGAGAG
>FLSR01004886.1:317316-327916 GCA_900092035.1 Leuciscus waleckii | reverse complement strand
AGATGAGAAGGGTATGTATGGACTTATCTAACTCTGGGGGATACGGTGAATAAGCTAAAGTCCCAAAAAGTCGGCGTGTTCCTTTAAAATTTGCATAAACTAATTTTTTTTACAAATAATTTAAAAGACACTTAGAACTTTCATAGAACATTTAGTGGAGGAAAAAAACTTTTTTCACACCTTAATGGGAATGTTAGCAAAATGTTCTTAGGACATTTTTTCGTGCATTTTAAAGTTCAGAAAGTTCAGTGTAATTACTTTGTTTTATCACATCATCAGTTTGCAGTCCAAAATAAAACTTAATATTTCATGTGGATGTTGTTTTCACCACATTTGATAAGAATCTCAATCAGGTCTTTATTAGCTTGATTCAAAAGTTATCCCTGTGTCTGGTTGTTTTCCATGATTTCTGTTTCATGACAGCAGAGAAACACGCTCGGCTTTATTTGGCTCTTTTCCCCTGCGGCAGACAATACACACATGCCCACATATTGTCATTGTTTCAGTGTCAAACACATACACACCTTCAGTTTATACCAACGGATCTGGATGGCGAGGAATGAATAAACGGTTTATCCTGGATTTACGGGTTAACGTTAAACGTCGTTCTCGGATTGCCTCGTCTGTCAGCTGTAGTCATTCACACACGAGTGTCACAGCGTGCCGGTAAATATTAGAAATAGATTTGGGGCAATAAAAACTGAACTGAAATCTGTATTTATTATAAAGGCTGGCGGGCGATGCCGCTCTAGAGCCGTAGAGAACCGGAGGAAAATCCAGGACCTGAAAGTAAGAGAGAATGCAAGACATGATCTGTGTTTAATAAAGGAAAACAATTGCTTTGATTCGTTTCATTTGCATCTGTTTCTTGCACTCTGTGTGTCTGAGTTCACCATCTGTGGTTTGGTGCTCTGCCTTTCCCTCTTCTCCATCCACCATAAATGAGTCAGAGCAATTGTTTCCCATGAGGCCTTTAGGTGAAATGAACTGCTCAAAGTGTGTTCGTGCCTGTGGATTCACACAAGACTAACTTGTTGGTTTTAGCATCTATGTGCAATGACATTGATTTATGACTGATGTAATTGAAATTCAGCATGAGATTACAGTGATCTGAAGTGATCCTGTGGCATATAGTGTGTTTTTAAGAGAATGAGTTTCTTGGTTTGAATCCGCATCAATACTGCAGCTAAATATGATTATCAATGAATACTGTTCCTTTTGCACTCATCTCAGTTATTTATATGCGACAACTGCATTTTACAACCCAATTCACTCCCGAAAAAAAGAGTTTTCATGTATGCAGTGTGTAGTAGAGAATCAAACTGAACTATCAGTTCTTAATGCAATGTGTATTTTGTTAATGTGTATGTCATTTATTTGAAAAATGTATTTGAATAAAAATTGAAATAGATATTTTTACTCTTAAAAACTAATATTTAATCATTTATTTATTTTTGTAAAGATACATTTTTTTATTTTAAACATTTATTTATATATTTTTTTTTTCTTTAAAAATGTCTTAAAATGTCTTTAAATATATATATTTTAAAATATTTTTAAAATATTAAAATATATATTTACAATTTTTTAACATATTATTTATTTTCAAAATAAAGAAGAATAAATTCTAAAAAAATAAATAAAAAATTATAATAAATTGCTCATCGATTGGACCATCTTTAATAATTAAATTATGTAATTTATGGTTACAACAGAAAAGTGGATTTATTTTGCTTAAGGGATAGTTCACCCATCATTTACTCACCCTCATGTTGTTCCAAACCTGTATGAGTTTCTTCTGTTGAACACAAAAGAAGATATTTTAAAGAATGTTGGTAATCAAACATTTGGCGGTAGGCTACCCATTGACTTCCATATTAGGAAAAAATACATTTGGACGTCAATGGCTGCCGTCAGCTGTCTGATTAACAACATTCTTTAAAATATCTTCTTCTGTGTTCTGTTTGAGGGTAAGCAAAGAAAATATTTTCATTTTTGGATGAACTATCTCTTTACTTCTTCATACAGGCAGTATGTGGTTCACTACATGGACAATTGGAGTGTCACACCTGTTAATAAATGCGGCTGTCAAATCAAATACTGACTGTATTTAGCCCATGTCAACATGGCAAAACTTTGCAGTGTGCACATGGCCTATGTGTAAATATAGAAGCATGGGAGTGAGAATAAAGTGACGATTGCGTCTTTAAAGCTGCTGACATTTATAGGCCAGGTTTGGAGACAAATTGTGACTAAGCACAAATCTAATGACATTGCGAATGTCATTCTTGTTTCTCCAGCATCATAATTGTTTTGTGCACCAATAGTTTTCTTCTCATTTTCTAACACCGTTTGAATCTTTGTTTAGCAAATGTCCGACCTCGACTCCAAGATCCAGGAGAAAGCCATGAAGGTGGACATGGACATCTGCAGGAGGATCGACATCACGGCCAAACTGTGTGACGTGGCTCAGCAGAGGAACTCAGAGGACATGTCCAAGATGTTCAACATCAGTCCTTCCAGAGCTCCAGCAGACAGGGTGGGTAAAACACACACAGATCGCAGGAGGAGAACTGCTGAGGAAGGATCTTTACTGCAGTGCACACAAGGCTGTCATACTGCATTGCTGCCAGACTCACACTATATGTCCATGGCTTTTAATATGCCTGTAATATTTTTGGTCTCAGGCGGCTGTTGCGTGCAGAAAGAAGGAGAAGAAGCAGGTCTCGGATGAGGAAAGCTCAGAGATGGATGCTGATCCCAGCACTTCAGAGGAAGACGTTCCCTTTAACATCACAGACGAGATGAAACGCATGTTCAACCAGCTGTGAGTCCAGATTCAGGTTTCAGACTGCAGTCAGAGAGATATATGCTGGATTGAGATTGCTTCATGTCTGTACTCTGTCTCCATCGAGTGGTGATGACAAGAATTGCAGACGGACAAAAGCAATATGGGGGGGGTTGCTCTTTTTCCATGCATTTATAAAGAACGGGGAATGAGGTTTTCATCTTTTGACCATGTAAAGCTTGTATCTCTGTGTTTCTCTGTTTGAGCATCTGATTCTTACTCCTGATAAGAGCTTCATCTACTTTTGCAGCAATTTTCTACAGCATTTATTCATTTTATGATGAATGAATGAATTAATGATGAATGAATACATTTATTTGAGTCATATCAAAAATAGACCAGACAAAACCAAAAAAAAACATCAAAAAATGTACTACTAAGTTGAATAAGCAAAACTTTCAATAAGTAACATTAGCCAACATAGACATGTCTGAAAAGGAGTAGGAAGAAGTATACACTTATTTAATCCTACCCCTTTTCCATAAACTTATAAGTAGTATATGCAAAAATTTATTTTTTTTCCAGACAAAAGCCTGTCTGAGTTTTTAATGTTTTGAGAACATTTTTAAAGACCAATTGCATGAACAGCTAAGACTAGTCTTAAAGCTAAGGAACATTTTTTACCTTAAAATAATGTTTCCACAATGGTATCAGTGGTTCATCAAGTCGTAACAGGGTGAACGGCACTTCTGGATTCGCTTTGCAGTCCTTTATCTGCTATAACCACGCTATACAAGTTTGCCAATCCGGGTCGCGTTTCTGTAGTTCTAATGAGACATAAGAAAACTTCAAATTTGACTTGCTTTACGTCAAGCGGTACAATAGTCATTATTTAGTTTTTCTTCGTTTCTGATGTCGCAATACATCATACTTTCATGAAATGATGCCACATACTCTACCTTGTCTGTGGACATCGTTCATTCCAAAGCCGGTGCTGGATAAACAGTGGGCGTGCGTGCGACAGTAGGCTAAATGATTTACGACAGCGGTAATGGACAATTCCGCTTCCAACCTGTAGGGCGTTGTTCAAAAGGAAAAGTTTCTTAGTGTTGCTTTAAAAAAAAAATTCCAAGACTGTTCCTAACTTTTTAAAGTCAGTTACATAAAAAGGTAGATAAGTCTTATTTGAATTGGATAAGTAAGATGGATTACCTCTTATCTAACTGCTAGTTATTCAAACTGGTTCTTAAAGGGATACTTCACCGATTAGCATTAAGCTTTGTATCAGAAACCCGGTAGTATTTTCGAGTGACCGTGCTTCCCTCCCTCATGTCCTGTATCCAGATTTCTGTATTGTGTGCCTGGAAAAAACCTCTGATGATGCAAAAATCGTCATTTATCTTCCTCATCGGAGGCTTTTTAGTCCAGAGGCGAGAGACTACAGACAGTAGGAGGAGCTCGTCCCGCATGTTTTCAACCCGCCCATAGGGGGATCTCACGATAAAACGCCGTCTTTTCAGTTTCGAGTCACTAGTAGCCTAGCTGTATCATTTCTCCCGACACTGCCCTCTGTAACCGGTAGGTGTGGCTTGGGAGTGTCCTCGTAGGGCAGCGAAGCAAATGCATTCTGGGAGTTGTAGTCTTTCATCCACATGAGCCAAAAATACATTTTCTGGCTTTTCTCAGTCTAGAAAGCTCCAAATTCAAAAATAATTTCACATTTCTTCTACATAAATGACCTATTTTAAATACACATTCATCTTTCCAGAGGTGAAGTATCCCTTTAATAATAAGAATGCCTATTTTACATTATTTTTCTGTCAAGTAATTGATTCGTACTTTTTAATTTAGACATTAAAAGTATAATAACTTATTTATGAGTTTAATATAGACTACTATTCCTGGTTAACTACAGGTTAAACTCTGTCGACAGCATCTGTGGTCTGCAGTCAAATACCAGAGAACATCATTCCACTCGTCTCTCAGTTCAAATACATTTACAGTCATGCCATTGTGATGGAAGCATAACAGGAACGGCAGGTGGAGGGTGTAAAAGCAGTAATGTGACGTTTGTATTTTGGTCAAAACAGCCTCATTCGATTTTCATTTGTCCTTTTGGCTCTGATGCTGTTTGAATGGTTGATTTGAGGCAGGGCTACTTTTTCAAAATGGAGGAATAGATCTCTGCAGTGATTCAGGATTTTCCCATTGGCTTTTGGATTATTACAAAAAATACGCTCTGACCAGCAAAAATGAATTCTAACCTATGACCTCTCACACCAGACACACACACACACACACACTCAACTAACCTCTGACCTCTCACACCAGACATACACACACACACACACACACACACACACACACACAACTAACCTCTGACCTCTCACACCAGACACGCGTCACAGCAGCCGAGCAACTTTACTCTATTTACAGATATGATGAGACACACATGGCGAGTGACACATGTTCACAATTTCCCATGAAAACCATCCCGACAGGTCTAAAAACACTTATAATAGGCTTACCATAGTGAATCAGGGTCAGACACAAACACATTTTGGAGAAGGATTGATGATGTATTAACCGTTATTTAAATGTTGTTAATTTTAAACAAAAAAAGAATTTATTTTATTGTTGTGAAATCTGCATCTGTGATGCAAAACTGAATCTTCAGCATCATTACTCGAGTCACATGATCCTTCAGAAATCATTCTGATTTGCTGTCGTGCTGCTTCATATTTTTGAGGCAACCATGATAGATTGTTTTTTCTCCAGGATTCTTAAATTAATAGAAAGTTCAAAAGAACAACAATTATTTGAAATAGAAATCTTTTGTCGCATTTTAAATGTCTTCGCTGTCACTTTTGATCAGTTTAATGCATCCTTGCTGAATAAAGTATTAATTTCTTTCAAAAAACGTTTGAACAGTAGTGTATGGTGTTGTCGTTCTCAATACATCTGTACAGATTGAGAGGAAATCTGAGTGAAATAAGCCTGTTTCTCTGTTGTGCCTCTCAGGACGGCAGTCTCGGCAGTCTCATCGATGAGACCGAGTCTCTTTTCAAGACCAGAGAGCAGGAATATCAGGAGACAATCGGACAAATTGAGGTTCGAATGTGCCTGTTTTTCTCATTTGTCTGTGATTGGTTATGATTGTGTGTGTCCCCCTTCTGAACCTCTTCGTTTATGACGGAGTTGAAGGTGTCTGGGATGAAAGATCGTTCTCTCTCTCACACAGATGGAGTTGGCCACCGCAAAGAGTGACATGAACCGACACCTGCACGAGTACATGGAGATGTGCAGCATGAAGCGAGGGCTGGACGTGCAGATGGAGACCTGCAGGAGAATGATCAAGGGTGGCAGGTGATCATCTCACAGATCATGCAGACAATACAGCTTCACTAAAGGCCTTTTGCTAACTACAGCTTATAGTATGTCTACTGTTTGTAGTTTTCAAAAGTGCTAAAGACTAAGCCTAACAGAAGGCCTTTTCACACTTAACATCCTTATTTGCATATTTGTGGTGTCAGTGTCACTGATTGGATGAATGACACCAAATCTATCATTAGAGTTGTCAAAAAGTACAGACTTCGGTACCATGTCGGTACTGAAATTTAAAAATGTGACGATACCGGCATTTCCCTCTAGCTTTTTGAGCGCTGTTGAACGAATTCTTAAACACCTCTGATTGGCCGTTGCGTTCACACCCTCAACATATGTGATCCTGGATCACGTCACCAGTCTCGAGTCGCACGGGTATATCTGTGGCATTAGCCAACTATACATTGTATGGGTCAAAATTATCGATTTTTCTTTGATGCTAAAAATCATGAGGATATTAAGTAAAGATCATGTTCCATGAAGATATTTTGTCAATTTCCTACCGCAAATATATAAAATATAAATTTTTGTGAGTGATTGCTGCACAATCATGAACATAAATGCACAACTTTAAAGGAGATTTTCTCAATGTTTAGATTTTTTGCACCCTCAGATTCCGGATTTTCAAATAATTGTATCTCGGCCAAATATTTTAACAAACCATAAATCAATGGAAAGCTTATTTATTCAGCTTTCAGATGATGTATAAACCGAAAAAAACTGGTTTTGTGGTCCAGGGTCACATATATGTCTGTGATTGGCCATTGTGTTGATGCCCTCAACATATATGTCTCTGATTGGCTACAATAATCAACAAGGACATCTTTGATGCTCTTCATCGAGCGCTTGCATAGATACAGCGTTTGAAAGCGGCGTCTATCAGCGGATCCATAATATAGACGCCTGCTTTTAAACGCTCTCGTGTGTATCTATCTATGTAAGCGCTCGATAAAGAGCATCAAAGATGTCATTGTTGATTATTGTAGCCAATCAGAGACATATATGTTGAGCGTGTGAACACAATGGCCAATCAGAGGTTTTAAAGAATCCATTCAACAGCGTTCAAATGCTAGAGGGAAATGCTGGTATCGTCATATTTCAAAAATTTCAGCACCAACCTGGTACCGAAGTCTGTACTTTTGACAACTCTATCTATCATAAATGTGACTGCATACAATATCTCATCCTTCAGAAATTCTCCTTCCATCAGCTCAACCGCGAGCAGTGACTCAGGGAACACTGACGAGATACAAGACGAGTCAGACAAGGATGGAGAGACGGAGGGGCCAATCAGCTGATACCTGCCCAGCCAGGCCCCGCCCTCTTCCCCCCACCAGCTCCAATCAGCTCTCGGGCCACCCAGCAATCAGGCCAATGGCTTTATACTGAGGGACAGAGCCCACTCCCACAAACCCAAAATCCTGTAGGTGCTTTACCGTCTCCGAGTCAGAGTGGGGCGGAGTTGATGAGGGTTGTTTTTGTGCTTGACATCAATATCGATGCGTCACACGGTGCAACAGCTCTGCTATGAATCGGATCAGTCCCAGCCAAAATACGTCACACAATACACCTGATCAAACCCAAATCCACATCTCGATAAACTGGAAAACGTTCAGTGACACATCAGACTGGAAGCCAATCAGACCAAAACGGACTGAACCCCCTCTGATCAAACGCATCAGAACATTTGTGGCTTTTTATTTTTCTAAAAACAATTTCAGAAATCGACGGTTTACTGCAGAAACGTTTCGGCCTTTTATGCCCCGAACCCAGTCGCGAAAGTGGAACACAGAGCAAGCTCACGTTCTATGCAATCGGCCTTATTTCGTGATCTGTGTTTATGATTTGCCCTTGTTTGCAGCGCAGGCGATTTCCTCTGTTCGTGTGTTTTAAAGTGTTGCCCAGGCCTCACAATGTTTACGCACAGAATCTGTGGAACAGCGTCACATCATTTCGAGCTGCTACCAATGATGATGGAAGCTTTTTCAAGGGTTACAGATATGTGCCTAAATACTGTATATATTGCAGGTTCATTCTGGATGGCCTTACTGCATTTCCACTACTTTTTAAAGTTGCACTCATTATAATCATGAGGGAAATAATCAAATATATTTTGTTTTATTGTATGGGGACTTTCTTGATGTCTAAGCTCATTTCTTTGCAAGGCTAAATAGTCAAGAGTTTCGGTGGAGGTTTTGATTGTATAAGACCATGTCCCAGCCAACAGGGAACGTTCCGGCAAGGTTCTCTCAAAATGATGAATTTTGATTTTTGAAAAATGATTTTTTTTTTGTATGGTCTTTAATAATGTTCTCAAAATGTTAGCACAAAAACATTAATTTTTTAAATGTTACTACTTGTCTCGGAATGTTCAAAAGGAACAATCCCAGAATGTTTGCAAAATGGAATGTTTCTTTAACATTTTTAAAACATTTTTCATGGACATTTTGAATGTTCGGAGAACATACTTTGTTAGCTGGGGTTGGGTTTATCTGAAATCATACCCATGTCTATAAATATATCTAAATTCAATAGTTACAAAAGCAGAGGATTATGGGACAAGTTGCATTATGATGGCCGCTGTTCCGTACAGATTCTGCGTCTGTGTTCATGGATATGGCTTATAAAGTTTCTGTATCTATGAGGTTTAATTGCCTTTGTGTTTGTCTTGCTTGGTGTCTTTATATTTTGCATTTTAATCTTGTGTGTTCCTGGGTTAAAACAATTGTTCATACGTATTATTTTAATTATATTAATCTAAAAATATGGGAAAATTTGATGGGTTTATTAAACTGATAAGTGATTTAATTATGGCTCAAAGATGTAATAATAAGCTCAAAATATGGTTGCAGAGGGTTTTTAAAATATATATTTTGTAGTAAATAAGTTGGTGGGCATTGTTTTTGTTCATTCATTTTATTAGCTAAAGAGCTGATATCATATTTGATAAAATCATCTGTAAATTTTGCAATTTGGTTTGTGTATTTGATACCCAAACCTATCAAATATGAAATAAAGTCTGGCTTTTGAATTTTATAAATGTATAAAATTCACGTTTTTATAGTGTTCAGGGTATCCAGGGCCAATTTGGATGCTTTTCCCTAGAAAAAAAATAAAACCTGCACTGAGTTCTCGCCTTTTTTTAACCTGAAACACTGTTGGTCTATTTTTTTTATCGTTTATGGTGAAAATTAAGCTATTTTCGTCTTTTCTGAATCTGAATCCATATATGGGTCAGATGCCTCTTGTTAAAATCTATTTTATGATTTATGAACAAAGAAATGGGCAAAGGGCAGCATCGCAAGGTGAACTGGGAAAAGTGCATGTTGCGTGTTTTCTGATTTAATTCCATTGTTCATAGTCTTTATAGAGGAAAAATGAGAAGCATCTCTCCAAGTATCCAAAACAAAGGTATGATTTGGTAAATATCTTTGTGCTTGAACTTGAATGTTGTATTCGGAAGGAGCTTTCTAACTGAAACTGGATGAGAAAGTAAAACTTGTGTTCATGTTTGTTCATTTTAAGAAAAGCACAAAATGGCAGCAAATGCAGGCTGAAAAATCTGTGAAACATGAAACTGTAATGATGGGGTCATATTGTGTGAACTTTCATAAGCGTACACAACACACAAAATCTGGCTTGTGTAGCGCTTGTGTTCACGTACTTGCATAGAATATGTTTCGGGCCTTTGTTTTGTCTGCACATCAATAATGCTGTTTTTACGCCTAACCCATTAGCTTATCACATCATGCCTTTATCAATGAATGTACAGAATATCAGATGAGCTCATAGAAAATGTTATTTAGTTCACCAGACACAAGATAAAACACTGGATGTTATTGCTCTGTTGGGTCACGTTCGCCTTATTTTACATCACAGTACATTGACCGTATGAGGTATTTTCTGAAGACGGGTTTTGTCCGCCAAGCTGCAGATACAGTGACGTTGCACAATTACTTTTGAATTAAAATGGAATCTCTAATAGAGCATAAACACCAGTTCATTAGACCCAAGTGATCATCGTACCAGCATCAGCGAGCTTCACAGAAAGCCTATACAACAGATTTACAGTTTCTGTAAGTTAGTGGCTTTCGCAACATCAGTGGCCGGCGTCCTTCTCATAGCACTGTTTCTTTTTATTATAATTACTTTGACATCTGAAATGATCAGTACACGTACATTAGAACATTTCTACGTTGTAGTTGTCATTGGTTTATGCTGCGATGAGTTTTCCTGGTGTGTGAGCAACGGTGTATGTTTCAAAATAATGAATGTAATTGGTGCTGGGTCAAACAATAAACATAATTGATTCATTTGCTTTGTTGAGGTCCTTTTGTTCATAATGATTAAGTTTAACAAAACACTATTTGTTTAGCGTTTGTTGATATATATGTATATACATACATACACACACACACACACACACAC
>FLSR01004886.1:302337-317228 GCA_900092035.1 Leuciscus waleckii | reverse complement strand
TGTTTATATATATATATATATATATATATATATACATACAGTATATACATGCAAATATTTCTTAAATATATACATGCATATGTGTGTATTTATATACACAAATAATTATACACAGTACACACATATAATGTAAACACAAACTTTTATTTTGGATTAGATTAATCGTGATTAATCTTTGCCAGCACTAATTTATATAAGTTTTATGAATGTACAGATATGTTATTTACAATTTTGAGATGTTATGTACAAATGGACAGTTATGATAGTCAATGTATAGCCTAGTTATTCGAGTTTTAACTGTTCAGAACTTCAGACTGAATAGGGAAGGTATGGACGTTTAAAAAAGCTTCAAACCACATGAATATTATGCTTTTTCTGACTCTGTCTGGAGGTGTGTGGAGTGTGGACATGTTCTCTTATAATCTCATTACAACATCTTCTCAATGTAAACACACTTGTCTCTTACCTGGGAAGCCTAGAGAGCCATGATGAAATTTAGATGCTAACGGTTTAAAAACGTAATTATAAAACGGATAGTTCAGATCCATGTTTCTGATTAGTTGAGCCACGTTCAAAGCCGTTGTAAATTTGTTAATATGAAGTGCAGCGGTAAATATTATTACAGAAAAATTATTTTCACACACACATTTTCTCGCCCTCCACAAACGTAAACATTATTTAACGACTGTGTGTGAACTATTAACACTTTAGACATTAAGTGCTGTACTGATTGAACTCCTAATTTTGACTTGCTTAAAAAAAAAAATTGGCAAATGGGCATAACATTTTAATATTTTATTAATAGAAACACTGTAGGAAAAACGACTCTTATGTTTCACTGGGAGCCGAACGTCTCGAAAGCTGATTGGCCAGTGAGAGACTCGCCCTCTTGCCTGTCCCATTTATGAACAACAGGGGTGCCGCCTAACTTGAATTTATATATATATATATTTATAATGAGCAGGTAAACGTACCTTTACCATTTTAAATAAAACTGTTAATTAATACTATCTATTATTATTAGAAAATGTTGTTATGAAATGTAACGGCTCAACAGATTTCGGCTGTCATGAAATCCCCCCCTATCCCGGAAGTGATAGTTGTCCTCCATTCATGTGATTTCGTCTGTGATCTTGGAGAGTGTAAGTATTCTAATACTACTTTAGCGCTATAGTTCCTCAGCAGGAGGATACACATAGTTTTTTTGTTGTTGTTGTAATACACATATATAAAATCTCTCCTTCCCCTGTACATCCAGATTAAACATGTTACGAGTGAGATCTGTCATCTGTCAGTCTTGGAAGGGGTATGTATGCGATTGCACATGGACTTACACATGACTTTCACTCTGAGAGTCTTCTGATGCCTATTTGACATGTGTCACCTTGTGCATTGAAAAATAATAATCGTGTGCTTGTGCATTATCATGTGATGTGTGTAAGCTTGGAAGTTTGTATTTCACGTGCTATTAGGCAGGCAGACTGTGTTATGCAATGGCTCAAAAACTTGTCCTCCCACTGTTAGCTTGCTGGATCTGTTTGCACAAGTGTCTCTCATTGTTTTTACTGTAGATCAAGCTATTCATAAACATAATACACATACTGCAAGACTGCATAAAGGAAACATTGCAACATTGAACCATTTCTTTACTATCACTTTTATTTATTTAACATCCTTGCTGAATAAAAGTATTAATTTCTTCTTCTTTTTTAAAAGAAAGAAAGAAAAATACTGACCCCAAACTTTTGAACGGTAGTGTATATTGTTACAAAAGAAATTTAATCAAAGAAATATTTACAGGTTCTAAAACAAATATTAAGCTGCAGAACTGTTTCAAATGATTATTATATAAATAAATAGATAGATATAAATAGATAAATCATTAGACTGATTTCTGAAGGATCATGTGACACTGAAGACTGGAGTAATGATGCTGAAAATTCAGCTTTGCATCACAGAAATCAATTATATTTTATTATTTTAAATTGAAATAATATTTCACAATATTACTTTTTTTACTCTATTTTTGATCAAATAAATGCAGCCTAGATGAGCATTATAAGAGGCGTCTTTCAAAAACATTAAAAATAGTAGTGTTTCCAAACTTTGACTGGAACTATATACTTATAAATTAGTAATATTTTTTTTGTTTATTTCAACGAGGGTTTTAATACGTTTTTAACATAGTGATATTATTTAAAATAATATTTATTATTTTAATAAATAAGCAGCTGTCTTTCAGCTGGATGCATTAAAAACTAAAGTGACCCAATTGTCTCCTGTTATGGATTTACAACAAGTTATTCTTGAAGCCATTCTGTCTAGATGACTTTATATAAGTTACTGATTGAGAGGCTTGTGTTTTGCGTGACTAAACGAGACTAAAGAAAAAGCCCACAGATTCATTGAGAAGTGTTGAAGACTCAGCTTGTTTCTCTGCAGGTTCAAGACCTTCTCGTGTGCAGCTGTGGAGGTGAAGAATGAGCCCGTGCTCGGGTTTAAAGAGGGCAGTAAAGAGAGATCGACCTGGAGAAGGTGAAACACACACACACAACATCACACACACACTGACTCGGATGTCCTGATACACTGAAGCTGCGTATCTGATTGACTGTCTCTGTTTTACTTTGATCATCAGGCGTTACAAAACCTGAAGGGAAAGACAGAAGAGATTCCATGTGTGATTGGAAATGAAGAAGTGTGGACCAAAGATATCAGATACCAGCTGTCTGTGAGTTAATCATTTCTCTGGTTTCTGTATGAACATGTGATCTGTTGCTCTTTTACAGTGAAATAGTCGTCGATACCTCTGGAGTTCATCACTGCATGAAATGTGTTTATTATTAATATTGTGCCATGCACAACATACATTTAAGGTCCAATTATTATTATTATTATTATTATATTTTTCTGTTGAACTTGAAATAAAATCATTTCAATTTAAGTCAATATTTAAAATCCATGTATTATTATTGTGTTGTGTTATTATAATATTTATTTCTATGTTGTACTTTAAATAAACATCTCGGCCAGTTTTTACAATGGCTTTTCTCACAATTTATATAATTATGTTACACTGATGTACAAACATGTATATAGATATTGAGTTATTGTTCTAATAAATCATGTTCAGTGTGATATTAGTTTAGTTAGTGATATTATGTTAATTAGTTCTTTTTTTTTTCTTCATAGCCCTTCAACCACTCTCACAAAGTGTCCAAGTTCTGCTACGCTGATAAGGTACAGTATGTTTTAAGTGTAAATTATAACATCAATGAGAGATTTTATTGAACACCTCACTTGAACTCATCAGTATGATGAAACCATTTCAAAGGTTTTATTACACATCATCATTTGGTCTGGTTTGTGTCTTTAGGAGCTGATCAATAAAGCCATTGAGGCTTCAGTCGCTGCTCGGAGGGAATGGGATCTTAAACCGGTTGCAGATCGAGCCCAGGTCTTCTTCAAAGCTGCTGACATCATCAGTGGACCCGAGAGAGCAGACGTTCTGGCCAAGACCATGATCGGACAGGTGCGTGTTCACAACATGAAGCAACCCCTCGATCTGAGACCTTGCACATTTGGAGGCTGTTGTCTGATGTTAACTGGTCTGTTACACATGGGATAAAAAATGTCCTGATAATTTACTCATCCAAGATGTTCATGTCTTTCTTTCTTCAATCGAAAAGAAATGTAGGTTTTTGAGGAAAACATTCCAGGATTTTTCTCCATATAATGGACTTCAATGGCAACCAACGGTTTGAAGGTTCAAATGTCCGTCTCAATGCAGCTTCAAAGTCTCGACACGATCCCAGTCGAGAAATAACGGTCTTATCCAGCGAAACGATCGGCCATTTTCTAAAAATAAAATTAAAATTCTATACTTTTTAACCACAAATGGCCGTCGTGTACCATCTCTGAGATGCGCCACGCATTGCGTCATCACGTTACAAAGGTCACGCGTCACGTCATGTCTGTGTACTCCGGTTCAAAAAGGTAGGGAAGGGCGAAAAACTCATTTTCTCCTCCAATGTCAAAATCGTCCGACATCTTCGTTTTAATTTATTATTATTATTATTTTAATTTATTTTTATTGACCTTTGCAACGTGATGACGTAATGCGTGGCGCATCTCAAAGATGGTACACAACGGGCATTTGTGGTTTAAAAAGTATATAATTTTTATTTATTTTTTAGAAAATGACCGATCGTTTCGCTGGATAAGACCCGTATTTCTCGACTGGGTTTGTGTCGAGACTTTGAAACTGCATTGAGATGGACATTTGAACCTTCAAACCATTGGTTGCCATTGAAGTCCATTATATGGAGAAAAATCCTGGAATGTTTTCCTCAAAAACCTACATTTCTTTTCGACTGAAGAAAGAAAGACATGGACATCTTGGAAATTATCAGGACATTTTTATTTGAAAGTGAACTAATCCTTTAACTAGTCTGTTACACATGGGATTATGTTTGCTGGCTTCCCATTAATCTTAGAGAATCCGTTCCTGATGTCCTCTGCTCCATGTCTCAGGGTAAGACTGTGATCCAGGCTGAGATCGACGCGCTGCAGAACTCATCGACTTCTTCAGGTTCAAGCCAAACATGCGATCGAGCTGGAAAACCAGCAGCCGTTGGACAGCGAAGGAAGCACCAACACAATGCTGTACCGCGGACTGGAGGTGAGTTCCCTACTGTGGCCTTTCCTAAAGAATCAGATAATTGCGTAATGGATTTATTTGCGCAAGCCATGATTGGGTATTGACTTGGATTTGACTTGTTTCAGGGATTTGTAGCTGCTGTTGCACCATTCAACTTCACAGCGATTGGTGGAAACCTTGCCGGCACCCCTGCCATCATGGTTAGATGTTGTCACGATTATTTATAATATATAACATTTATTTACATAAAGTATATTCAGCTCAGTTTAATTTCAGTTCAATAACAGAGAAAAGCTCATCAATTATGAAACAAGATCAATTCTGCTATAAGCATCTCTGCAGAAGACATTACTGTCATTATCCAGTTTTGTTCTCATCTGACGGTGTCAGTGCAGTCGAATTTATAATATTACTGAAAGTGAATCAATTTGCAGTGACATGCACTGACACTTGATCGTTTGGTTCATTTCTAACACTGACTTCGTCACAAATATGCGTTCAGGGTAACGTGGTGTTGTGGAAACCCAGTGACACGGCCATGTCCGCCAGCTACGCCGTCTATAAGATCCTGAGAGAGTCTGGATTGCCACCCAATATCATCCAGTTTGTCCCGGCTGACGGTCCGGTGTTTGGAGACGCCATCACGTCCTCTGAGCATCTGGCTGGCATTAACTTCACTGGCAGTGTCCCGTACGTCTCCTTCTATCCTGGTTGACTCGGTCATACTGTATGCAATGTGATTGCGTTACTCTTATCTTTAGTGTAACATTCTGTCTGGGTTAAATTTTGTCAGACTGCAGGTGTTGCAGTGCAAAGGGAAAGTTTAAACCCCTGGGGTGTTTTTTGCATGGTTGAAATCTAAAATCTGTAGGATTTTAACTTTAAAGCTGTTCAAAAGTTTGCGTTTTTGTACGATTTTAATGTTTTCTGCTCAAAAAAGCTGCATTTATTTGATCTAAATACAGTAAAAACTGTAATATTGTGAAATATTATTTTAATTTAAAATAACTCTTTTCTATTTGAATATATTTTAAAATGTAATTTATTCCTGTGATCAAAGCTGAATTTAAGCTGAGTCTTCATGATCCTTCAGAAATCATTCTAATATGATGATTTGATGCTCAAGGAACATTTCTTATTATTATCAATGTTGATATATATTTTTCAGGATTCTTTGATGAATAGAAAGTTTAAAAAACAGCATTTATTTAAAAGAATAATCTTTTGCAACATTATACATGTCTTTACTGTCATTTTTTTATCAATTTAATGCATCCTTGCAGAATAACATTAATTTAGTTGTGCAAAGTAATGAGCTTGACGACACAAATACGACTTGCTATAGAAAACCCTTTCAGATGTATATGATTTTTCCAGATGTTAAACATGTCCTGATTTCTATATCGCTCCGATCTGACTTTCCTGTATCATCTCCAGAACCTTTAAACGCTTGTGGAAGCAGGTCGCCCAGAATCTGGATATCTACAGGAATTTCCCTCGTGTCGCTGGAGGTTTGTGTTTTCCGTTGCATTGAGAATTCAATGCGAATGATGTGTAAGATTTAAAATTCTAAAATCGGAATATTTTTTTATTTCCTGTGTTTTAGAATGCGGTGGCAAGAACTTCCACTTTGTGCACAAGTCCGCAGACGTAGACAGTGTGGTGACCGGCACCATCCGCTCAGCGTTTGAGTACGGAGGACAGAAGTGTTCGGCTTGCTCCAGGATGTACGTGCCAGACTCACTGTGGCCTCAGATCAAACAGGGACTCCTGGATCTGCACAAATTCATCAAATTGGGAGATGTAAGTAGAAGAGTTTGAGTTCATTTATTACTGGTTGTATGTTTTAAAGGGGTGGTTGATTATGATTTCACTTTTCTAACTTTAGTTAGTGTGTAATGTTGCTGTTTGAGGATAAACAACATCTGCAAAGTTACAACGCTCAAATGCAAAGCAAAGGGAGATATTTATATTTGCTTTTAAGAAATTGCTTTTTAAGAACTACAACAAACGGCTGGTAGAGACTACACCACATTCCTCCCGGGTTAGTGACATCACTAACCCTCAAATTTACATAAACTCCGCCCCTGGAACACGATTTATAGATTATCATGACAGAATATGCTAATCAATGACTAGAAGATAACTACACATAAGCTACATAAATTCATCAACTAATCATTCAGAAATGTCCTGTTGCTTCTACATGTTGTCACTTCTTCTTGAGTCTCTCCATCATTGTTTGAATCCGGTTTGAACATAAAAGGCTAAAAGTTTTTGAAATGTTCAGTGCATGTCTGTGTGAGCTGTTGAAGCTCCGCCCCCTGTGCCGGGAGCAGCAGCTCATTTGCATTTAAAGGAACAGACACATTTTTGTGTTTTTGCTCACCCTCAAACATGCTATATAAAAATATCTATGGGGTATTTTGAGCTAAAACTTCACACACACACTCTGGGGACATCTGAGACTTATTTTACATCTTGTGAAAACGGCATTATACCACCCCTTTAATGGCTGCTCACAAGTGTTCATGTGACATTTTTCTGTTGTTTCACTTCACAGCCAGTGGAAGATTTCGGCACTTTCTTCTCAGCAGTTATCGATGACAAGGTACAAACCAGCTTCCTGTTTATTCATTAACAAAGCATGACGTTTTCTTTTGTCGAAGTATTAAACACAATGTCTTTTATTTCCAAGTCCTTCTCCAGGAACAAGAAATATCTGGAACATGCCAGATCCTCTCCACATCTGAAGATCATCGCTGGAGGAAACTGTGATGATAAAAAAGGATATTTCGTGGACCCCACAATTATTGAAACCACCGACGCACAGGAGAAAATCATGAATGAGGTATAAAATGTAGCATTTTCAGGCAATTTAAGGCACAGCGGCTCAGACCTTTGTTTGGTTTTTGACCAGGAGTGCACTCTCTCTCACACACACACACATACACTCACCAACACAGGCCAGGACGGTGAATGAGTGGACTTTGGTTTGTTTAGTAAAACGATCTCTTCCATTTAACCTCATTTAACGCTTCTCTTCACAAACGGATGGTCCCAGCTGATCCAGTTACCACCGACAGTCACCCGGATCTAGATATTGAGGGCATTATGTCACCTATTTTTGAGGAGCTGCAACAATCGAGAATATGGAAAAAAATTATGTCTTTGAACATTCAAGCATGCAAACCTATTCTAGTAGAGGCCAAAAACTAAACAAAGACTTTGAAAATGGACAAAATAGGCCGTCTTTAATTTACTTGATGGAAAACTAGTGACTAGTTTAGTGAAATTTCTAAAACTAGAAAAGTGAAATATAAGAGCAAGTCAAAAACAGTGAATATAAAACATCTCATATATGAACTCTGCTTTTTCAGGAGATCTTCGGGCCCATCCTCACAGTTTACGTTTACCCTGAAGCTGACTACAAGAAGGTCCTGCACTTAATAGACAACACTTCTCCGTACGCCCTGACAGGAGCCGTCTTTGCCCAAGACAAGTGAGTGCGGCACCATGTCATTAGATTAAGTTAGTATGCTAATTAAATCCATTAAGCAACCCAGATCAGTACATTCCCAAACCCAGATCAAAACATTCCCAAACCCAGATCAGCACATTCCCAAACCCAGATCAGCGCATTCCCAAACCCAGATCAAAACATTCCCAAACCCAGATCAGCACATTCCCAAACCCAGATCAGCACATTCCCAGATTTTCAACAAAAATGTCCAGACACTCATATCTCTGCACTAGACTTGTATCTTTAACATACATTTATAATCTAATTGCTTGTTTTAGGGCTGTTATTGATGAGGCAGGAAAGGTCTTGAGAAACGCTGCTGGAAACTATTACATCAATGACAAATCTACAGGATCCATTGTGGCCCAGCAGCCATTTGGTGGCGCCAGAGCATCAGGTAAAACCAAACATCATTCGGATTCAATCAAGTTAATCTCTAGAGACTGAATCATTGGCATCATTTAAAGTCAAGATAATTGAGTTCTCCATCAAAAACCTAAAATCCATAGCATCAAAACACACTCTTTAAAAACTATAGCCCATGGTGGCATTAGACTATTGTGATTAAAATCCTTTACTGCCCTTATCTGTGCAAATGTATATGCAGAATTTCAGCTTCAGTCTCATAACTACAGGAGCTTGTTTCCCCCACAGAAAAAACTGTGACTTTTTATCTCAAAATTCGGACCCTTTTTCTCACAATTGCAAGTTTAAAACTCTGTTATAAAGAGTTCTAAAGTCAGAATTGCGAGATGTAAACTCGAGTTGCAATTTTTTTTGTTTATATATATATGTAAAAACCGAATTTTAAGATAATAAGTAGCAATTACCTTTTTTTATTTTTTATTCTGTGGCTGAAACAAGCTTCCATGATAAACTTTTTCCTAAGAATTGGGAGATATAAACTCGCAATTCTGACCTTTGCGAGATATAAACTCAGAATTGCAAGAAAAAAAAAGATAAAAAGTCCCAATAACCTTTTTTATTTTCTATTCAGTGGCGGAAACAAGCTTCCACATCACCACTGATTCCAAGTACAAACAACTTTAGCACAATACATATGACGATACCAGAAAGGAGTTACATCAGTATTGCTTAACTAGTTAATTCAGCTTGAAAAGTAGTTCTAGCTCAAATAACAAACAGGTTTTTGCTGAATAATTCAAGCGTTTTAACAAAAATATAAAGTTCCCATCTCATGCTTTTTGATAATGTTTCCAGGCACCAACGACAAGCCCGGCGGCCCGCACTATGTCCTCCGGTGGACGTCCCCACAGGTTGTCAAGCAGACCTACGTGCCACTCACAGAATGGAAATATCCCTACATGGGCTAAGAGATCATGACCGTCCTGAACCCTGAACCCTGAATCCCTCCATCAAGACTCATAAAGCAATCAAACCCATTATTAATCGTCCCATCATGCTGAAACCGCAGTAGAGAGAGAGGGCTATTAGACTGTTAGAGCTACACCAAACACCCTCTTCTGGTGCACCTTCACCACGGGAAACCAGCCAGTGTGAATGTACTCAAGACACCTCGCCTCCGGTGTCCGTCTTCAAACATCACTGCATTGTTAATATGAAGAGATACTCAATTCAAACAAATCTGGGAAATGCACTGAAATGTTTTCACTTTAATCTGTCATTTCACTGTGTGATTTTCTTTCAAAATTAGATATATATATATACAGTTCTATAATCATGCAGAAAAAGTTGCACAGACAGTTTCCATGTAATTTGTATTGTTACATTTATACTGATGTGATCTTCCATTTAAAATTTTATTATGATAATTATTTGTGCTGTTCTAATTTAAATCTGTGCATTCTAATATCATTTACATGTCAGTGTGAAGGCAAATATGTTTTCAGTTTTTGTGAGAATGACCACGCCAGAAAAGGGTATTAACCTGGTCATAATATCTGAAAACTTACTGTGCCTCAATAAACACATGGTGTGGATGATGGATTTATGTGTTATTTTGCATATTATAAACTTTAGAATAAGACTTTCAGGAGACTATCTGCCATATTTCCTATTCAGACTTGCTGCCGTTCAAGCAGTGTTTTATCACGATTTATGACTCTCACAACTTACAGAATAAGGCTTGAGTGAACTAATCATAAAGAGTTTATCATGTGCAGACTTCCAAAGTACGATACCAGACAAAAATATGATTAAAAGGCCAGTTATTTTAGTAATATTTATACACTATTATAGTACTTGATTCATATTTTGCATATTGCAGGTCCTCTTAAGACATGGTTCTCAGACACACTTCTTCACACTTTGTGTTTTATGACCTGAAGCAAAAGAACGGCTGAAAACATTGAGAGAGAGAGAGAGAGAGAGGGAATGATTCCTTGTCATCAAGATACACTTATATATAAAAGTTGTTTATGCCTGTGCTTTTCTTTATCTGTGTTAGAATCAACTACCAAGCAAACCGAGCGTTTTATTTGCCCTGGGTCACCTCTGGTCCCCTGGCTCCCACAGTAACACATTCTTATATGACTCCCATCAAAGGAGTGTGACACACTTCAGACAAGCGCTTTATGGAGATATGGCAGTGGAGACACACTTCTTTACTCAATAAAATCCAGAGGACTGTATGTGAGGGCCTGAGAACGCAGTCTCTTTCCTCTCTCATGCAGTCAGTTCCTCTTTCAGCACTTTATGACGAGAAAACCCAAGTGTGAATTATTGTGACACTAATAGAGAACGAAGCATGTTGTTTCCAGAATCAGAAACATGGCGGATTTCTCATTACAGGCATTAATTTGCATTAGAATGTTTTATTATTTAAGGTTTGTTGAATAATTGTCTTTATATATATATAGCAAATTGCACACACACGCGCATATATATATATGAGGAGTTCAGATGCAAAAAATCCTTCTGAATTTTTCTTCTAAAATCATCATTTTTATCAAGCTCGTATATTTATGTTCAGTAATTTCACTTAAATGGCAATGAAAATTACCTATTAATTGTAATTTAAGTGAAATTACTGAACTAAATGGGTTAAAAAACCCCACATTTTTTATGGTTTCTGAAAAAAAAAAAAAAAAAAAAAAGTTGACAAATAAAAAAAATAATAAAAACCCATAAAAATAAAATATGTGTAATTTTAGTTTATTTTTTTCTATCGAACTCAACATGAGACAATATTACACACTCCATCAATATGACAGATTTAACACCTCTAATGGTTACAAATCTCATTAAAAAGATTATTTCAGCAGAAACATACAGAGGTGACAGTCCTCTTTTACAATATGTAAATGAAGTTAATCTCCACGCGGGTGAAGTAAAGCGATAGATACACGTGCTCTCAGATTCGGCATGGGGTAGACTGGTACATTCTATGCGTCATGGCAGCGCTGCCTACATCAACATTTTATAAAAACAATGTTTTACTTCGATAGAGAAAACAGTACATTCTCTATGTTTTCTTCGCTGTGTCTTCATAAGGATGCTATGAATGAAGATCACCAGGGTCTCCAGAGCGCGCGCTCTCCGGTGATCTGACAGCTGTCTTTACGCGCAGGCGCACTGACAGATTTGGGTTGCTGGGTTCCGTCAAAGTGTCCCTTTAAAGGTGGTTTCGTGTTCTGTTGCTGGTTGTGAACCGACAGGAATCGCGCAGTCTCCTCTATGCACCGGGAGAAGCCGTCCGCGTAGCTCTGCGCATGCGCGTCTGCGTTTGGAGACGCTGTCAGTGGCCATGTGTTGTTCTTCAGGTAAATGACAGCCATTTCCAGGACATCAGCCTTCTCTAGTTTAGAACAGGGCTGGCTTGCTTTTATCTCGGTTTTTAGAAGAACTTTAAGCTGTTCAATGCATCTGTTGATACGATCTCTGCGCATCTTCTCCACCACTGGTTTCCTCAACTGGGGGAAAAAAAAAGTTCAAAGTTTGGTTAGACCACTGATTGTAAGTAAACACTCTTGTGAAAAGCATTAATTTGGAATGGAAATTAATTTCTAAAAAGGTAAATACTTACTTTAGTTTTATCCCTGCCAGTCTGAGTCACTTTGCAAACACTTGGAGTCATTCTTGCTGCAGTTTGTGTTCCGTCTGTCACTTGGTCGTGTGTGTGCGTTTCTTCTGGTAAACAGTCCCGTTATATACGCGCCTCTCCTGCGTGTCTTATGTTTCCCACACTTTTGAGCCAATCAGAACGTGGATGAAGGTTCAATGGGAAAACTTTAAATTAGCCTGATCCTTCTTTGCTGCAAACAATAGAGCAAAACAGCTGGAGCGTGTGTGTGTGTGTGTGTGTGTGTGTGTGTGTGTGTGTGTGTGTGTGTGTGTGTGCCTGCCCACGCTCACTGTCCTGCACCCTGTACCTCTCAGCTTGGCTTTAGCGGATACTCCATCTATTATTTATCAGACTTATTAAAAGTTATTTCTGAGCCGTCAGGTCTAGCCAGATGACCTGGTGTGTGTGTGTGTGTGTGTGTGTGTGTGTGTGTGTGTGTGTGTGTGTATGTATATATATATATATATATATATATATATATATACACACACAATAAAGATATGTATGTAACATCATGTAGCCTAATAGCATGCATTATTCTTAAGATATGCAAAACAACAAAACAGATCATTTTAATTTAAGGCTATGTGTTGGAATGTCATTTTACATACAAGTATATTAAAGCTGGCTAAACATATATTGTTTTATTTTTCTGATTTGAAATAATTTTACAGGTTAACAATTACCAAATGTTTAGTCATTCAGTATGTATTTGTTTTAGTGTGTTGTATATCATATGTTTTATGCTGTGTTGACAATGTACATATTGTGAGTGCCTTAAAGGGACAGTTCACCCAAAAGTGACAGTTCTGTCATCATTTACTCACCCTCAAGTTGTTCCAAACCTGTATGATTTAGTTTCTTCTGTTGATCACAAAGAAAATATTTTAAAGAATATTGGTAATCAGACAGTTAACGTAGCCATTGGCTTCCATAATATGGGAAAAAAAATGACAAAATGGCAAAAAATGGACGTCAAAGGCAACTTGAAAATTTCCTTTTTTGGATGAACTATCCCTTTAATGTCAGCTTTGCATATTTATATTATTTATTTTAAGGCATCACCTTATTTAAGATCAAGAAGTGTTTTGGGACAGTTAAGTGTGCCTCTTTAGGATGAATTATTCTGTTAATCATTGCTCAATATATCCGCAGGAGGGCTGGTCGCCTCATTGAGAGAGCATTACTAATGCGGGGGGGAGTGCGGCACACTTCTATTGGGCCCCATTGAAGAGCTGCTGTGGGAAAGTTGGGACAACACAGGCTCCAGGATTAGACTTTGAAGAGCTCAAAAGCACAGCTGGCTCCTCTGCGCGGGAAAGTGTGGTCAGCGAAGCCCAGCGCTGACAGCCGTTTTGTCCAGCTTTTCACATGCAAGGTTCATGCTCAGTTCACTTGGCTCACTTGTGCCGTTGTGAATTGCTTCGGGTAACTAGAATGTTGTTTTAAACCAATTAGCTGGAGATGCAATCTGTTGACATAATGCACACGGATAGAGATTCATTCATCAATGAACAGGCGTGTTATGAATCAGCTGGTTCTTATATTTTACTCGGATTACCTGCAAATTAAAAAAATTATTAAATTGCAAAATTTTAATTTGGTTCCATTTCCATTTAAATTGCAATGCAAACTTAAGAAATGCTAAATATTCTGATCTGTGAACAAGTGCATCTCTTGTTCTCTGTGTCTATCAGGAGGTGCTGTGGTTTAGTTAACCCCAAATTCCGTTCCCACACCACTTCCCATCTCCCGCCAAAAATGACTGGTAAAGCCACAATACATTCCATCCCACTCTGCAAAAGGGTCTTTGAATGTGGGCGCCCCCTTGTCCAGCACTCTCCTCATTCTCACACACACACACACACACACACGCACTCACACACAGTGAGGGAAGCAGATGCTCAGCGCTGTGTGCCCAGTGTGAAGTGTCCCTCTCTTCATGAAAACGGGGACCTGGGAAGCCCCTGACCTCCCCTCGCCGGAGAGGAATTCGGGTCATGATGTGAGAGACATTCCAGCATCACATGCTCTGGCATTCACAGCACAAACCCATGAAAAGATGCAGTTAGAGCGGGAAACTGTGACATTGTCTAATACCTTCTGCCCCATTGAAACCCCTGAAGTCTTGCCAGGGTGTTTGTGGCCATTAAAACAAAACAACAACAACAAAAAAAGAGGTGAAAAAAAGGAAAGATTTTTTTTTACCAGAAAACAGTTGATGAATTGTGAATTATCCTTTGGCATAGTAAGACACTTTTCAAGTTATTTATTTATTTTAAATATAAATGTAAAAATAATACGTATAATAATTTTTTTATTTATTTAATGATTTTGATATTTTTTATTATTATTATAAAAGTATATATATATACATCTGTATTGAATCTAAATCTAAATTGTTGATAAAAATGTAATGCATAATATGTAAAATTAAAATATGTATTTTTTTATTAAAAATAAATAATTTGAACAGCTTTGAATAAACTGGATGATTGAATCTAAATCTAAATTGTGTTTTTTTTTTTGCATTGCAACCTGTTGTGCTTGAGAGGTTTACATGTCTATATGGATGTAGAAATAAAATATAATCTATCTATCTATCTATCTATCTATCTATCTATCTATCTATCTATCTATCTGTCTGTCTATCTATCTATCTG
>FLSR01004886.1:284525-294867 GCA_900092035.1 Leuciscus waleckii | reverse complement strand
TTTTTATTAAATTAAATTAAAATAAAAAAATAAGTTTTTTTTTTTTTTTTTTTTTTTTTTTTTTTTTTAGTTAACGTTTGTTATTCCAATAAAAAAAACAGTTTATGGTTTTAGTCTTAGTTTGAGTTATCAACAATAACCCTGACTCTCTTTCTTCATCCAAGTGTCAGTCGTTCTGTCTCTCTGATTATTTATTAGTCTTCATAGAGTAATTTTAGACTGAATTGCTGGAGTGGTTTGTCTGTTGCAGAGGATAATGATTCTTTAGAGAGATGTAAGACAACGATTGAGACAAACCCATTTGCTTTGACGTCTCAGTGGCGACTCAAAATTGGCCAAATGTGAACCGAACAAATGGCGGAGGGGAGAAGCAGCAGTTCATTTATTTCTAATGATTGTCTTTTAACTGCTTTTTAATCTCTACCGGACACGTGATAATTGCGGGAAGCGCTGGAATTGCTGTGCTAAATTGGATCAAAAGCGTTGGTGTAATTGCGCTGATCTCCAGAGCTCTGCTAATTCTCTCGTTTCAAATGAAACTTGGAATCGGATCATTGTTCTGCCGTTCTCAAAGGTTTCGCTAATGGATTCATTATTGAAAATTAGCTGTTCTTTTGGCTGCAGATTCGCATGTTGATAATGTGATAATCCGCTTTGTTTGAAGGGATTTTCTTGAACTGTAACAAAACACCTTTGTCTTCTCTCTGCATATTTTTCATTTGATTATTCAATTTCTGTAGTATTTCTTAGTTATATTAAATAAAGCTAGCCTACTGTACCTGGAAATCTCTTTCGACTTGCACACTGTCTCTTCAAGTAGTATTTCATAAAATATGCAAATAGTAATAAATATGGGAGTAATATTTTGAGGGCGGTTTTGAAATCCCAGGTAAGAATTTAAAGGGATTTTTGATTCTTGTTGTTGCAAACCTGTAGGACTTTCCATGAGTATTTCAAGCTCCAAAAAGGAAAGAAAATAATGTTAAAGCACAGTTAACAGCCCTTGTGACTTGTTTCACATCTATTTTATGTGAGAAACACACTGACATTTCACTGAGTTTTCCCTTCTGCTGTTTCTCTCATATCAAACATCACGTCATTGACCTCAAAGACATTTGGTTGCCGTGTTTAATGTTAATTTTGCCAATGTGCCATTTTGTAATCCATTCAACTTTGGCTGAGAGTAATATCGTTAAATAAAGACTTTAAATTTCAGTCTGTTCCTCACACAAAGCGTTTGCATGACTTTATTTATTTGCGTTTGCATGAATATTAATTTACATTTTTTTGTGAATACTTTTTTTAAATATGCAACTTTTCATACACACACACACACACACACACACACACACACACATATATATAATTCATACATTTTATTATAGTTTTTAAATACATTTTGCTAAATTATTTTTTACTTTTTAATTAATTTATTATTTTGTGTATAATTAATAAAAACAAATGTATTAATTGAATACATTTTTGTATAAATTATACAATTTATAAAAGTATTTTCAATTATTATAAAATTGAAAGAATTTCAATTAAATGTGTATATATAATATATTGTTAATTATATTTAAAAAAATTAAATTATTTTTAATTGTTTTTATTTGTAAATTATTTATTACATTGTGAATAATTAATAAACACATTTATTAATTATACACTGTTTTATAAATTATTACATTTATAGAAGTATTTCCTTTTATATATATATATATATATAATTGTGCAAAGTTATCACAAATCTTTTTTTTTAATTTGCTCTGTCATTATGGTGTATGGAGTGTAGATTGATGTGTGTCTGGTTACTGACATTCTTCTAAATATCTTCCTTTCTGTTCAGCAGAAGAAAGAAATTCATACAGGTTTGAAACAACATGTGGGTGAGTATATGATGACAGAATTTTCATTTCAAAGTGGAGTATCCCTTTAAGAATGGCCTGTGCATCGCAGTATTCTTATGTGATCTATTGCAGCTAAAGCAAACCTTTAGCATTTTCACTCGCCACCTCACAAATATACATGCTGGATCGGTCGATTAAAACAGTTTATTTACTACTTGAGTATCAGTTACAGCAGTCAAAGCATTTTAATGTACATTGGGAGTAATGCACTACACAGTCCTCTATGAGGAATTGAATAATCGCTTTTGCTTTTGCAGTTGCTTTTGTTTTGCTGCATGTCTGCTTTTCCTATGCAAATCAAATTCTAATTTTATGATAAGAGACAAATGGAATGACTTCTAAATATATAAAAGTCCTAAATGCTGTCTTTAATGAGCTGTACATATATATCAGCTTGGTAAGCTGCTTATCTATAAATAGGATTTAATAGGATAGTTCACTCAAAAAGGAAAAATCATTTATTCACCAAACCTGTATTATGCTCCAAATCTGTATTTCTTTCTTCTGTGGAACACAAAATATATTTAGAAAAATATCTTGGTGTATATTTTTTTGTCCATACAATGAAAGTCAATGGGGTCCAATGTTGTTGTCACTGACTTCAAAATAAATATATTTTTTGGTGTTCATCAGAAGAAAGTCATGCAGGTTAACTTAAAATATAAAAAGTATAAACCAGTTTAAACAAAAAAAAAGTAAAATGATGACAGAATGATCGTATTGAGAGAACAATCCCTTTAGCATGTTGACATTTGTTTCTTTTAGATGTGATATTTCTTGTGTGACGGACTCAGTCTTACTGTACATTTAGCTTGTTGTTCCTTCTTGGAGGGAAACATGCCATCACATCTGAGTCTTGTTGTGTGCCGCTTCGCTCAGCTCTAATTCTTCTTCATTGGTGTGTTTTTATAGACGACAGCAGCAATGACTTTCATGCACTTCACTCACGGTCATTAAAGCTTTTAGTGCAGCCTCGTATTTTCCATTTGCAGTAGTTATCTAAGGCAGTCACTGACTCGCTCGCCAATTTTTGTGCAATTTCTCCTTTTATCTCTAAGTAAATTACAACTTTTGACTCTGTGTTGATACTTACTATAAAATGGATTAAAAAAACAAGCAGTAAAATGAAAATAAGACGTGTGTACGTATATTTTTGTTTGGGATGCACAATATATCGGCCACCATATCGGTATCGGCCGATAAATGCTCGTTTTCAATGTTATCGTTATTAACCCTATAGGGAAATTTGTCCAATATATTAAAGCCGATTAATAATGTGTTATTTCCTTCAGCTGAGACGCTTCAGATGCGACTGTTCGCCATGATGGTTTTAAATTACTTGAAATATGATTGGAATCACTTAAAAAGAAAGAAAATACTGTAAAGTACAACATAAGTCTGTCATATAGGCAACATAAAATTATAATGAGAACATCATAATTGTGTGCTTGGGACCTGGATTTTAATGGTGATACTTTTGTTTTTGTAATCAGGCTCTCAAAAATTATATAAAAACTTGGATTTAGATTTATCGGCCAATATATCGGTTATCGGCTTTCAAATATCGGTTATCGGTATCTACCAAAATGTTAATATCGGTGCATTCCTAATTAAAATCAATGAAGCTTAAAGCACCTGTACTTAATAACTGGTAGATCTTCCATGTCTTCTGTAGCTCTGATATACACTACACATTACCATTCATTATGATAAAAAAAAAGAAGAAATTAATACTTTTGTTCAGCATTAAAGTTACAGTAAAGACATTTTTATAATGTTACAAAAGATTTCTATTTCAAAAACCCTGTTCTGTTTGATATTCATAAAAACAAAATACTGAACACAATTTATAAAGGTTTCCACAAAAATATGAAGCTGCACAACTGTTTTATTTCCTGTTTAAAAGTAGTTTTCCGCGTTTTTTCAAGTATGGAGACGCTTGATAAAGCATCAGTTGCGTTCTAGTCGCTGGAACGAGTCTGTGGCAAAACTCTGTGTTTTACACACACCATCAGATCAGAGAGAAGATCGACAGCACTTGATAGAGGCATGAAACATCTTTTAGCGTTAGCTAAGTGTCTATTACCAACACAATCCAGTCTGAAGTTCATTAATACATCGTTCGACCGGACATAACTGTTTTATATATATAAATATAGGTTATATGTGTTTGTGCACGTGATATCAGGAAGCAGCGTAACACACACATGACGACAGGAGTGACGGCGGTGTGTAAATCGAGTTACTCTCCCACTTCTGCTAGTTTACTGAGATCTCTTATCCTGTGAGAACTGACCATTAATATTACAGACGTCCTGTGGTAAAATTACATCACTCCATCGACCCTTGTGAAGCTAATCCCGTCCGAATAGTGCTTTAGTGAGCAGAAGAGACTCCTTTCAAAAACACACACACTCACAACAATCATAGCGACCCCATACGTCTGAACAGTAGTGTATAGAAGCAACTCAACGTGAACTCTTCTCTCTTCTCGAGTCAACTTTACTGTCGTTTCTGCTCCACTTTTGATCATAAGCGAAAGACGGCTACAAGAGGAGAACGAGGACGTGTAATCTGTGTTCTCAGTCTAGAAAAGCACATTGGCCTTTCACGGGTGTCACCTCCCACTCATTGCTCTGTGTTTTCCCTTTCTTTAGTGTGTGTGGATGACAGGAGGTGTTTAAATGAGGACACTAACGCCTTGTTTTCTTCTCCCAGAGCATGTGTGTTCCATCATCGCCTCCATGCTGAGGAACCTCAAAGGCCAGCAGAGAAGTCGTCTCCTCAGCAAGTTCACAGAGAACGACTGCGAGAAGGTAAAAATAAGACAGCTGACGGTACGCCTTTTATTATCTTCTGCTTCTATATCCGGCAGAGAGCGCTTGAGGAGAGATGGCGGCAGATGGGCTTAATGCTGCCGTAAAGATTATACACGCTGAGCTACTTAAAGAAGTCCAATTCATTTAGAAACAAAACATCACCGTCTTGGCTATACATGTCGGTTATTATGTTTGTTAATTGGGTATTATGAAAAAATAAGATTTCATTAGTTAACATGAACTGAGAATGAAAAATACTGCAGCATTTATTAATCATAATGTTAATTTAAACAATTACTAATCCATTTTTAAGGTCAAAAATTTTATCTGTTAACATTAGTTAATGCACTGTGAACTAACATGAACATTTTTATTAGTCTATTAACACTATTATTTATTTATTTTGTTGATTTGTTGATTTGTTCACCAACATTGTTGTTTTCATTTATTATTTGTTTTATTTTATTTGATGTTCTTTATTTCCTACCATTTTGTTTTGTTTGCTCTTGTTGGTTGATTTTTGTTCATTCTTTCGTTTTCCTCTTTGTCCTTTTGTTTGTTCATTTGTTTATTCATTATTTGATTAATTCTTTCAGTCTATCATTTATTTTTCATGTTGTTAGTTTGTTCACCCATTTTTGTTTATTCTTTTGTTTGCTCTTTCAGTTAGTGTTGTTTATTTCCTGCTCTTTTTGTTTGCTCTTGTTGATTTTTGTTTTTTCATTCATTCTTTTATTAAATCTTAAATTTTTTTTGTTGGTTGGTTCACCCTATTGCGCTGATTTTTTTGTTAGCTTTTTCATTTGTTCGCTTTTTCATTTGTTCTTTATTTTCTTGTGTTTTGTTGGTTCACTCATTTTCATTTATTCTTTAGTTTTTTTCATTTGTTCTTTATTTGCTTGTTTTGCTTTGTTGGTTTGTTCACCCGTTTTCGTTTATTCTTTTTAGTTTTTTCATCTTTTCTTGATTTCATTGTGTTTTGTTTTGTTGGTTTGATTTTTGTTCAGTCTTGTTGGTTGGTTTTGCTCATACTTTCTCTTCTTTTTAACGTTAAAGGAACCGTATGTAAGAAATGTATTTCAATTAATCATAAAATGGCCCTGATATGTCACTAGACATTCATTTCAAATACTTATATCACTGACAACTGTAGTCCGGCCAGGATATTGTCATTTAAAAGTGAAGTTGCAGCCCTCAACTGATGTTGATGTTGTCATGTTGTGTTTTGGCCTGATGCTCCACCCTCCACCTATCTACCAATCACGAAGTCAGTAGTGTTTCGGCATCCGGGTTGCCAGCTCTGCTCTAGTTAACACAGCTGCAGCTACAAACGTGTCGGATAAAAAATGCCAGCCTACCTGGCAACCTCGAGTCGGGGGGGGAGGGGATACACCGCTCTACAGTCATTTGAAAGTGATTGCAGTACCAGTTTTGGCCACAATCTTACATACAGTTCCTTTAATTTTTTTCAGCATTTTAAGTTCTTTGTTTCCTTTTGTTTTGTTATCATGCTGTTTTGTTTGCAGGTTTTTTTCTTTCGTTTTGGCTTTCCTTGTTTTGCCCTATTAATTATATCAGTCTATCATTTATTTCTTATTTGGTTTGTTCACCTTTTTGTTTGTTTTTCCATTCGTTGGTCTTTTATTTCCATCAGTTTGGCTCTTTTCACTTGTTTTGTTCGCTTTCTCTCTTGCTTTCTCGTTGTTTCGGTCCGCCGTGCCTCAGTGTAATGTTTGATGCGTGTGTTGTCTAGACTCTCTCCGCTGTGTTCATGCGGTTGGCTTCATCTTGTGTTATACGTCTCCTTTAGTCTCTGCCGGGGGTCTCCCATACATCACCTGGACGAACACGTGTGCTGTTATCGCTCAGCAGTCACTACACTTAAAATAACCCTCACAGTCTGCTGGGCCCTGTTTCATCTCTCTGACAGGAGCAGTGCATTATTGGTAGTTTCACGAGCTCAAAGATTTCGGCCATATGGGCATCATGCCTCACTTCTGTTTTCTGTCTTCAGATTGTCACAGTAATCGCTAGAAAGAGGATGACGAATGTCTCTTTTTGTTTTTAAACCACACAGCGCCATTCGTCTTGTGTGGGATTTCGCCGCAGTTAAATATGAATATAATTTACATAACGTGAATTTGGGTCCTGAAGCACATCTCCTCTTGCCGTTGATGGTGTGTTCGTGTGGTGTTTCGGTGCATTTGTAACGTATGCTCACCCTCGCTCTCTTTCTGCAGGTTGACAGACTCATGGAGCTGCATTTTAAGTACCTGGAAGCCGTTCAGCTCGCAGACAAGAGGATCGAAGGAGAGAAGCACGTAAGATTCACACACACACGCACACACACATTCACGCTTGATTGGCAGTATCTCCTCTGCGAGGGCAGATCTGTGTGTGAAGATAAGAGCAGACCTACCAGAATCAAACGAGTGCAGGTCGACACGCTTCTCTGTTGGTCCGCTCGCCTTTAAAACCGAACGCTGTTAAACTTTACACCGAGCAGTGATTGAGGACACATTCCCATCAGCCCTAGAGTCTGTGAAGTCGTAACTCAACAAACACCCAAACAAAAGCCTCATCATTGGGTTGGCCTTGCTCCATTTAAAATGCTACATCAGAAACAGCTTGTGTTGGCGTTAAGACACTGATCCAAATACCATTATGTTCTCAGACCTTAAGACCATGATGCTGGATGTTTGTTCGTGGGCAGATAATGCAGTAACAGTCATAATTCGGCCCTCAAGTCAATGGAAAAGCGAGAACCGGCATCATTTTGTGGATCCTGGACAACTATAATGTTACCTTGTGATACTTCTATTATTTCTTCTTAATAATAATAATAATAATAATAATAATAAATAGTTTTTTAATTCATTAATATGCAGTAGTCATGTATGCATAAATATAACTACTGCATTAAAAATATTTTTATTTATCAATATACATACACTGATGAGCCAAAATATTGAGCAGTCACAGGTGAAGCGAATATCGTTGATCATAAACAAGGCCAGTAGGCCACATATTAAAGTCCCCCTGTAGTCAATAATTGTATCCCTTAAAACTCATTTTTGATCACCAAAATTACATATTAAAACGTTTTTTCCTTGAGAAAAATATTCTTCATGCCTTAAAATAGCTTGAATTTAACATTTAGTATACGCGGTTCTATGAATATGCAAATGAGCCCCGCCTCCACTCACTCACTCAGCTCAGAGATCCACTCGTTGACGATCACACGTTGATCTGATTGGTTACAAGGTAGTTTGTGATGTCAGAAACACCAGCGATTTCAAAGCGTGTATTTGAGACTGTCTTTGGTTCACTGCAGTTTTAAGGAGTAAATACTCAGCAATGCTGTCGACTTATGAAGTTACACATGGCTTGTCTTAAAGCGTATTAGAAACACCACATAGACACATAAACAACATTAAACGCTGGATTTACACCACAGGGGGACTTTAAAGTCTGGTTAGATGGTGAGCAAACAATTAGTTCTCGTAATCAGCATGTGAATGGACAGGAATTAAGATCTGAGTGACTTTGTAAAGGGCCACATTTTTATGGCAAAGTGACTGGTCAGAGATTCTCTGAAACTGCGAGGCTTGTGTGTCAGTGGTGAGAATTTACCAACACTTTCTGAAGAGGGCCAAACACAAACCGTCCAAGGCTCATCGATGTACAAGGGCAACAAAAGCAATCCCATCTGGTCTGAGGCAACAGAAGGTTTGCTGTGGCACAAGATACACAACATCGTAATGATGGAGGGAATGTGTCGCAACTGCTGTGTTTGGAGCTGGAGACCAATCAGAGTGAATATGTGACCCTGGACCACAAAACCAGTCATATGGGTAATTTTTTGTTAATTGAGATTTATACATCTAAAAGCTGGGTAAATAAGCTTTCCATTGATGTATGGTTTGTTAGGATAGGACAATTATTGTCGAGATACAACTATTCTGGAATCTGAGGGTGCAAAGAAATCAAAACATTGAGAAAATCTCCTTTAAAGTTGTTCATTTATGTTCATGATTGTGCCGCATTCACTCACAAAAATAAATGTTTTATATATTTACGGTAGGAAATGTACTAAATATCTTCATTGAACATGATCTTTACTTCATATCCTAATGATTTTTGCCATAAAAGAAAAATGGATAATTTTGACCCATACAATGTTTTGTTGGCTATTGCCACAGATATACCCGTGCGACATGTGACTGGTTTTGTGGTCCAGGGTCACACATGATGAGCCCTGTCCACTGTCGAAAACGTCTACAATCGCAAGCGTCGCAATTGGACCTTGAAGAAGAAGAAGGTCGTCTGGTCCAATGAGTCCCGTTTTCTTTTACAGTCAAACCACAATGTATTCAGACACCTTCAACATTTCTCACATTATCACAGTTTATTCGCTATAGTTTAGAAGATCAAAATCAACTCAGTTGATATTTGACTGGTTTTGTCCGTCCTTCTGTTAGACTCTCACTGATGAATTATGATGAATATCTGTCAGATGTTAAATTTAACTACACAATTACATAATACCAGTTTAGCTCAAACAATCACCAAGTAATGCTTCATTGTGTTCAGTCTGTGTGTGAAAAGAGCATTAGCAATTAAAGACAAAACACTTCAGCAAAACATGATCAGCTCAAAGTGTCGGAATCATTTTTGCTCCCAAATTTGTAATAAATGTTACTGGTAGTCACTGTATGAAGAATGATTGGGTAACAGGAGGACCGTCAGAGGTCAGAGGTCAGACGGAGAACGAGAGGATAGTCTGTGTCCAGTAATAACAGAAGCTCAGGGTCAGTGTTATCAGAGGCCAGAGCCGGCTGGATCCAGTCACTCGTGTCTCATCTGTTACTCTGCATCTCTACATCTCCTGAAAGAGGAATTATCATGTACAGGACAGTATTATTTAAAACCTCTGCTAATATCGGAGTAAAAAGCCCATATTAGCTCTTTATTTCCCCAAAGTGCAGCAAATACAACGCAATAACCGTATTCCCACAGAACCCTGTAGATCTGCTTATTCCTGCCGTTCATCTTCCAGAACTGGTTTCTGATTCATTAGTTGCAATTATAGAGGAAAAGCTCTAGTCTCTAATCCAGTTTAACTTTATTATCTGTAGTAATAATAGTTTAGACCAGGGATTCCCAAACATTTCTGTCAGCCAAACCTAAAATACCAGCCAAATATATATTACATATATATTACATTTTTGCCAGACCTGAAATATTAACTTGAAGTTCCCCTGAGATTATAAGTTACATTCTGTAATAATTTGTAATTTACAACAAATGTGCATGTTCACAGTCTCTGATGTTGATGAACAGCCACACGACATGCAATATATTATCCAGACAAATAATACACCAAACAAATATATAAAATTTAAATACATTAAATACCATGTTTAACATAAATAACGTTTTTGTCTTTTTAATTGCATTTCAAAATGTTAGTTTTACATTCATATTTTTATTAAAACAAAATATTAATTTTATATATACATACATATATCTAAAATATTAATAGTAAAAAAAAAAAATATATATATATAATACATTAAATGTAAGTGTAAAAAAATATATATATATTAATAG
>FLSR01004886.1:263628-284499 GCA_900092035.1 Leuciscus waleckii | reverse complement strand
AGGTTTAGGGGTCGGTTAGTGTGTGTGTGTGTGTGTGATGGGCAGGTTTAGGGGTCGGTTAGTGTGAGGGGACAGAATATACAGTTTGTACAGTATAAAAACATTATGCCTATGGAGAGTCCCCATTTAAGTAAATGTGAGTGCGTGTGAATGTTTGTGTGTGTGTGTGTGGTGGGTGGGTGTGTGTGTATGTTTGAGTGCGTGTGAGAGTGAGTGTGAATGTATGTGTGAGAGTTTGTGTATGTGTGAGAGAGTGTGTGTATGAGTGTGTGGTTGTGGCGCAATCATATTTCGCTTAGCTCTAGTTTCAGGCCTTTGTACAGGTGTGTCAATTTAAAACCGTCTCGTGTGTTTGTGTGAGTTTGAGTGTGTGAGTTTGAGTGTGTGTGAGTGCACGTTTTTCCATCCACCTTATCTGCCTCTCCTCCTCTGCGTGTTCTTCAGGCCGATAAATCGTGTCTCAGAGGCAGTGACAGGAATACGAGCGTGGAAATGTCTGCTCTTGTTTCGCTCCCGTCGACTGAATGCACCAGCACTCCCTCCAGATGGATCAGCGCTCCCAGCTTTCTCAGAGTGCTATAAAACTATATCACCCATAGCAGAGCCCTTGTTTAAGAACGCCTCGGAGTGCTGTCAGCCAACCCGTCTCGCCTCCTTTTACTGCCTAATGACAGCTACAAATTCTCTCCGAATTGCATTTCCTAAACACAGACCCCCATAAAATCCCCTCCGCGTTCGGCCTGCGATCTCGTTTTACCGCAGCACTCTTTGGGAAATCTCAGAAGGATCCTCGGAGGAAGCGTTTGGCAGGGTGTGCTGGGATTAATTTGGTGTCGGCGTGTCCCGTGAGACTCAATCACAGGTCCCGGCGCTGCTTTGTTCTGCCTGTCATATTAACACCTGTGCCAGCCTGCAGATCTCCAACATGAAGTGACTAAAAATCACTCCGTTTCCCGGAGGTGACGCCGCTTGTTATTTGCACTGATGTAATTGACTTGCCGAAGGCTTCACCTCTGTAACGAGACCGAGTAACGAATGCGAAAGATCAAACTGTTCTGACATCCAAGTGATGATGAACATTTTTTTTTTTGCACACTTTCAATCAGCCTGAAAGAATGAACTAAAATCAGCACACTTTCAATCAGCCTGAAAGGATGAACTAAAATCAACGTGTTCCTGGTCATATTTTGCTCAATTCATTGGTGCACATTATTTTAAATAAAATGAATGTTTGCCTTTTTGATCTTTTCTTAAAATGTGATTAACTTGACCAATGTTCTGATCATTTACTCATCCAAGATGTTCATACGTTTCTTTCTTCAGTTGAAAATAATTCGTTTTTTGAGGAAAACATTCCAGGATTTTTCTCCGTATAGTGACTTCAATGGGGTCCAAATGTGAGTTTCAGTGCAGCTTCAAAGTCTCTAAAATAAACATTTATATACTTTTTAACCACAAATGCTGGCCTTGCACTAGCTCTGTGATGCGACACACATTACATAATCACGTTGAAAGGTCACGCGTGTTCTGGGTCAAAAATGTAGAGCGAAAAACTCAATCTCATTTTCTCCTCCAACTTCAAAAAATGTCCGACATCGTTGTTTTACCTTTTATTTGTTTGTTTTTGTGAAGGGCGTTTGACTCAGTCTTTGCATGTTCGCTTTGTAAACCCTAGATCTGTTCTTACGCCTATGTCACGCTTGACCTTTCAACGTGATTACGTAATGTGTGGCGCTCACAGCTAGTGCAAGACGAGCATTTGTGGTTAAAAAGTATACAAATGTTTTTATTTTTATAAAATGAAAGATGGTTTGTCTAGATAAGACTCTTATTCCTCGGCTGGGATCGTGTCGAGCCTTTGAAGCTGCACTGAAACTGACATTTGGACCTTCAACCCTTTGGACCCCATTGAAGTCCATTATATGGAGAAAAATCACAAATAATGATCGGTTTGAAAAGGAAACCCCTCCATTGAGCTGCTCTAAAAGAGGAACTTGGCTTTCATCTCATGTCTGGCTCAAAAATCCTATTTTTTAATGGATAAAATCACATCCTGTTCTTAGAATTGCACTGAAAGCATCTATATTTCTTGCAGAACATCTGAATGGTGTTGGCCGATCTAGTTCTTTCAGAAAGCCTCTCTCGACGACCTGAGCCTGTTTTCAGCAACCCGTGACCACTGTGCACTTCAGTTCTCGCCAGCCTGCTGTTTCTGCAGCGTTCCCAGTGTTCACAAGCCTCTCTGTTCATGTGCTTGCCAGTGTTTTATGCTGGAAAAGATTTGAATCCCCTGGAGAGAGGCCAGTGTCAATCGCCGCAATTACGCCATTCAACAAATGCCAAATGTCTTCGTCCCTTTAGATTCGGCTGCAGGTGCTGAGAAGCAGAAATCTGTGAAAAAGCAGCCTTTTAAACTGATCTGAGATCAGCTCCAACCTTTTCTAACAGGAGGAGGACATGCATGGAGCTGCATGGCAATACACATCACTGCATGTGATCTTCTTGCAAATCAATATGCATTTATTTATTATGAGTCTACTGGTCATCATTTCCCTCTATTAGGGCTGCACAATATTGGAGAAAACTGATATTGCGATATTTAGTTTTTTTTGCAATATATATTAGGATATGAAAAGATACAGGAATTTTCAACGGATCAATAGAATAGCTAAATTTGGAAACAATTAATCATTCTAGAGTGAGTACGATGATTTCTTTTGGGGGGAAGAGCATCTGCATAATAAATAATAATAATAAAAAATTAAAAGTGGAAATATTTTATTCTGAGTATGTTTTTTTGTTTTTGTGCCAAATGTGCCAAATGCGAGTGTTCATGCTTGGGTTTGCTTTTTCCAAGAAGCAAATCAAACCTCTTTCAGTAACCATAAAGTTGAACGGATTTAAGAAAACAACAACTTTCCACTTGAGTTTTCATTGGCCGCATTCCCCGTTTTTTCACCTTTTCATTGACTATAAAATAACAACATTATTTTATTGTGAATCATGTTAAATAAAAAATATAAACCACTTCAACATATATATTCTAATAATAATATTTCTTCATTTTCTACTGGTAAGCCATGAAGCATTTATTTTGACGGGTTGCAAGCAAATAAAAATATGCGCTGCTGTGATTTTTTTATTATTGTAATATACTATTGTTCTGTAATATAAAAAAATCGAGTAATAAAAATACTACTAATATTTACGTCTTAATTTATTCTTTTTTAAAATTATACATTTTTCTTAATATATTATTTTATGTTAAACCATCAAACTTTTATTTTGACGGGTTGCTGCCAATAAAAATATGCGCTGCCAGTTTCAGATTGCACTGTGTTCATTTACACGAATGCAGTCTGAAACCGCTTCACTCTGAAACCGATAGCACATATATTTATTTTATCAAATCACAGCCTGCATGATTTGACAATTGCACTAAGAAATAACACAATATCAATTAATTGTCATATGTTGTACAGCCGTAACCTCTGTTTGTGCTGCTCAGGATATGGTGCGGCGTGGCGAGATCATCGATGACGTGATGGACGACGAGTTTTACCTGCGCAGGCTCGACGCTGGACTCTTCGTTCTTCAGCTCATCTGTTATATCATGGTGGAGATGTGCAGTGCTGGCGTTCCTCAGGTGCGTCACACACACACAACCCTCGTCACACAGGCATCGTTTCAGGTGCAACTAAAGCTGAACGTGTTTAATTCTGCGTGTCTCCTTATATATATACATACATACATATACATATATATATAACATAAATTGTAAGAGTATGACTAATAGTAAAGAGTAGTACTAATAAATAAACATTAGGCCTATGCTAAAGTTTTTAAATAGCAGTCCCAAACTAGTTTTTGTTAATACAATGTTGGTATGAGCCACTACAGTCATTTAAAAATATAAAAAATAACACAAAGAAAAAGTAGTGGCATTTTGGGGTTAATATGGAAAGGACAGTTACCATGGTGAATACACAATATTAACAATAACTGTTAATGAAACATGGAAACTGCTCCTGGTGAATAGAATGAAAATCATACCTGCATTACTTTTATTTCGTGTAATTTACAACGTAGCGGCGTTGCATGCTCGTAGTTTCTTTTGCACTTGATCAGTGAGGCGATACAGCGCGCGCGCCGCCGCATTTGCGCGTGCAATTGAAGAGTGTGCGCTACGAGTACAGTATAACGGCTGAGAGGACATGAAAGTCCGTTTTTCTGAGGTGAAAAACTTTATCTCAGCGTACACTTATGTCACTGCCTGGGTTTGTGCTGGGTTTTCTGAAGTAGTCATGATTCGCTTCTCATATCATAACATGCTCTAAACACGCACGCAGAGTGGAAAAGGAGGCGCGGGGAGCAAGGACATTTGAACTATATCGATATGCGATATGGTCTAATTCCATATCGCATTTCAAAAATATATCGATATATCGCCCAGCCCTACACTGCACCTGCGCGAATCCACGAGCTAATTGAAGTTCAGAGACTACTTGGGTGGCTCGCTGTAATTCAAAGCAAGCCCACTATGCCGCACTGGCGCTTTATACATGGAACTTGGACAGGGCCAGGGCACACAGGCCACTGTGGCCGTACGATGATTTTTTTTTCACGGGGCATGAAGGCCAAAGTGTAGGGCAACGGCGGCCATGGCCGCGTGGCCGCGGTATAATTCCCACCCTGTCTCTCGAGCGATATTACTTGTTCGGCTTCGCCCACTCTTCAGCCCACAGCACCTTGATTAAGTCTTGACAGCTTTCTCTTTCTCTCTCTCCCTCCCTCTTTTTTAACCACTACTCTTTCATACTTCATCCAGTTTTTCTCTCGAAAGAACCCAACTCTTCTTTGATTTTGTTTTTATTAAAGTTTAGCGAACATTGTGTCTGGAGGTAATTCTGTGATGTCGTGTTTCATCCGAATGATGAGGATTTGCGATATTAAAAATTAGCAGCAATGCATTTTTTATTTTGCCATTAAGTTTCCTGATCCTTTTTTTTTTTTTTTACTTGCAAGTATAAGAGTGTTCAGATGTAAAGGACTTGTGGTAGAAGTAGTTGGAAAGTCTTATTTTAATTTGCATTAATCAGTTCTGAAATCATTTCAGTTAATCGATTTGAAACTCTGGTTCAACGATTCACTCGTTATCACTCTAAAATACACTTGCCATGTAATTTCTATGTATTATAATGTGTTAGAAACGAAACAAACAAACACACACACACATATTTGAGATATTTACCCCCTAATTTGATTCTTTTTTAAGAAACCTTTCCTATGCTAATTGAAATGATAGTTTTACATACGTATAAATGAAACTGACAGTATTGAATGATAGAATCATTGAGTCATTCTTTCAAATGATTCATTCAAGAATGAAGCTTTGTGAATGAGTCATTGAATCATCGACTCACCCGATTCGTTCACCCGATTCGACTCACCCGATTCGTTCAAAAACGCTGTAGCGTTTTCTGTAGTTTAAACTACTCTGTAGTTTATTCAGTAAAGAAAAAACTACAGAGTCAGAAACGGATCTTTGTTTGGAACTATTTCTGTTGGTGAAATAGAGCAAAAGCATCATTATTTTGGATCTAAAATTTTGCATCTATGCATTTATATTTGGCCTTTACGTTTCCCGATCCTTTTCCCGAGTGTTAAGATGGAGCGTGTCAATTAATTGATTTGAATCTCTGGTTCAAAGATTCACTCATCAGTCTAAAACACAATTGCCATGTATTTTTCATGTATTAAATTATGTTAGAAACAAAAACGCATACATATGACTTTTGTTTAAGAAGGGTTTCTTTACCCACTGCTTATTGGAAAGCACAAGACCTTTCTTTGTGCTATTGTAAATTGTGCACTTCCTCCTCGGCGTGAACATTAATGATTAATCAGAGAGAGCGCGTTCCCACCTGAACTCTGCTTTAGCTGGTGACGGAGATGAAAACTGCCGGCGGTAATGGTCAAGAACGCACCCTCCCTGTTCAAAGGCACAAGCGTTGCTCTTTAGAAAGCTGCTATTAATGTGAGCTAATGGTGTCTCTGCTAGAAGTGGTTCATGCGAGTCGTTTAACTAAATCTCCATCCCCATTTAACTGTCCGTTCACTGCAGATTCTCCAAACTCTGCTGAGTTTTACAAGCAACGTATTTTAATCCAAATGTGTTGAAATTGGAAATGCGTAATATTTTGGTGGATATATGTAGTGGTCATATTCAGCTTTTTTTGGGTGTATGTCTGATTAGGATGATGATATAATTTAAGTTTTTTTATTTTAACAAATGTCACTTTAAAGGGGTGGTTATAATGCACTTTTCACAAGATGTCAAATAAGTCTCTGATGTCCCCAGAGTGTGTGTGAAGTTTTAACAGATATTTTTATATAGCATGTTAAAATTGTCACTTTCTGAGGGTGAGCAAAAATGCACAGTTTTGTGTGTGTTCCTTTAAATGCAAATGAGCTTCTGCTCCCGGCACAGGGGGCGGAGCTTCAAAAGCTTGCACTCACACAGACATGCACTGAACATTTCAAAAACTTTTAGCCTTTAATGTTCAAACCGGATTCAGACAAGGATGGAGAGACTCAAGAAGAAGTGCAACATGTAGAGCAACATCTGAATGGTTAGTTGATGAATTTATGCAGCTGATGTGTAGTTATCTTCTAGTCATTGATTATATCTATCTATCTATCTATCTATCTATCTATCCATCCTTCTATCTATGTATCTATCCTTCTATCTATAGTTCTATCTATCTATCTATCTATCTATCTATCTATCTATCTATCTATCTATCTATCTATCTATCTATCTATCTATCTATCTATCTATCCATCCTTCTATCTATGTATCTATCCTTCTATCTATAGTTCTATCTATCTATCTATCTATCTATCTATCTATCTATCTATCTATCTATCTATCTATCTATCTATCTATCTATCTATCTATCTATCCATCCTTCTATCTATGTATCTATCCTTCTATCTATAGTTCTATCTATCTATCTATCTATCTATCTATCTATCTATCTATCTATCTATCTATCTATCTATCTATCTATCTATCTATCTATCTATCCATCCTTCTATCTATGTATCTATCCTTCTATCTATAGTTCTATCTATCTATCTATCTATCTATCTATCTATCTATCTATCTATCTATCTATCTATCTATCTATCTATCTATCTATCTATCTATCCATCCTTCTATCTATGTATCTATCCTTCTATCTATAGTTCTATCTATCTATCTATCTATCTATCTATCTATCTATCTATCTATCTATCTATCACTGTGTGCATTAGCAAAAAAAAAAAAAAAGTGTAATTATTTTTAAAAAACGTTGTTCTGTGTAAGATTTGAGCCAAAGCCGCAGCATTTCTACCATTGTTGTCAGGTTTTTTTATAGTTATAGTTTCAGCTAATTGCCTGTTTCCCAGATAGAAAACCGCTTCTATGCAGGAAATCACTGGCGAAACCAGGTTTATCTGCTGTGTTTGACTGCAGAAACTCTGAAATGAAAACGCCTACAGAAGCCTCTCCGCACTCCAAGGCCACGTTTGAGTCACAGGGAGTGTGTCATTGTGTTGCGCGCGTGACCTTGCGTGTGTGTGCACTGGTATCAGTGGGAAGCTCCTCTGCAGTGGGATGAAGTTTCCAGCATCTCACAGCTCATAATGGATAATCCTCTCAGATCATCCGGCATGCAGACTCCTCAATCCTCCCTCTGTGTTTTTCCAGCCACTTTCTCCAGCCCTCGGGCTTCTGTTTTAATGTGCCACTTAGCTTCTTTTTTTTGTTATTGCTTTATTTATTTATTTAGTGCTGGGTTTGATCCTCTGTCCCAGGGCTTGAGCAGGGCTTAGAAACTAATCCGAGAGCATGTCTACCTTTACACGCTTGCCGCTTGTGGTGTACACTTCTCAAAAACCTCTGTCGAAGTCGGCATGAAATCAAAATGGACCCTATTTCCTTTCTTGATGCACATTCCTGGTCTTATTGTGAACAATTTATCAATGCTGGTTATTTTAAATATAGGCGTTCCTATAGCCAAGGTCATTGGTTTGTTTCTTAGCAAATGCAAGAACTTACAAAATATAAACTGTGCCTTCAATGCAATTCAAGTTGCTTTGGAAAAAAGCTTCTGGCAAATGCATAAACATAAATACTAATGCAAAAGTCCAATTGTAAATCATCTTTAAACAGCGCTATTATATATATTTTTTACATTTTCAAGTTTCTTTGGTGTGTAATGTGAGTTTCGGTTAATTTTTGTGACGTGCTCCAGTTCACGAAAACCAATACGGCAGAAAGAGCTTCTTGTTGGTTTTCTTAATTTTCCAAATTTACAACGTTTTGTTGTTATTGTGAGAGCATGTCTACCTTTACACGCTTGCCGCTTGTGGTGTTCTCAAGAACCCTCTGTTGAAGTCAGCATGAAATCAAAATGGACCCTATTTCCTTTCTTGATGCACAATCCTGGTCTTATTGTGAACGATTTATCAATGCTGGTTATTTTAAATATAGGCGTTCCTATAGCCAAGGTCATTGGTTTGATTTGAACTTAGAAAATGTAAACTGTACCTTCAATGCAATGCAAGTTGCTTTGGATAAAAGCATCTGTAAAGCATCATAATGCTAATGCTAAAGTGCCATAATAAATGATCTTTAATAATCTTTTTGACATTTTCAAGGTTCTTTAGTGTGTAATGTTTAGGTCTACCTCCGCTGAGTTTCGGTTCATTGTTCTTGAAAACCAAGATCGCAGAAAGTGCTTCTTGTTTGTTTTCTTTATTTTACAAATGCACAACATTTTGTTATTGCGAGTTTGCACAAATTAAAATAGTTTCGAATGAGGTATTACTCTTTATCTGTATGACTAAAATGACGGAGTATTTTAAGTTGTTTCCGCTGTTATCAGAAAAAAATGCGAGTGATCGCGCCGGCGCCTCATGTCATGCAGTAAACGGAAACGCACTAGTACTTTAGCTTCCACACTCCGCACAAACACTTGGATATGCGCCTTATAATAGCGCACATTTATCTAGGTTAACGTTAGAGAGAGAGGCAAAGTTGCCACTACTTGCATGTTTCAAATGTTAAGCCATATTTGAGGTGTCCAATTCTGGAATCGAATACTTGAGGTCAGGAATTGGATACTTTTTATAACATTTAAATTTCGATTCCTTTGTGAGCATTTCAATATGACTTTAAACCATTCAAGCATGAGATGACTCCAAAACGTGCGCACAGAAAAAGTGATTTTAAACCATTCAAGCGCGACTCGACTGAAGGCATGTGTAACTATATTGTGCAGCTCTTAAAGTGACAGCAGCCTAATATTCCTGCTGCCGTCTCTATAATAACACTGATCAAACAAGCTTTTATCCAGAGCGACTTACAATTGCTATATATGTCAGAGGTCGCACGCCTCTGGAGCAACTAGGGGTTAAGTGTCTTGCTCAGGGATACATTGGTGTCTCACAGTGGATTCGAACCCGGGTCTCTCACACCAAAGGCATGTGTCTTATCCATTGCACCACCACCACCCACCATAATTAATATGCAGAATAAAGGGGCGGGGCCTGGTTGAGTTAGTTAGTAGTGTGTTGAAACTGGTGGTTATGGTAAAGGGCGGGACATTTCCCAAACAACACTCGAAGAGCTTGACCAATCACAACACACTGCTTCAGCCGACCAATCAGAGCACAGTGTGCTTTTCAGAAGGAGGGGCTTCATAGAGACAGGAACTAAACAGAGCGTTACTGACAGACTGGGAAGAGAGGAGCAACAATGGAGAATAGGGGAAAATAATGAACAATCAAGCAGGAAAACCTGTTCTAGTCGAGCATCAAGATATAGATCCTTTTTAAAGAAATTGTTGTCCGACAAATGACAATTAACACTTTTTTTTTTTTACTCGCCCTCATTTAGTTGCTTACCCTGTATGCTCTTATTTTTTGTGTTGAAGAAACCGTGACAGAACAGAAACAACAGACTGAAATTCAAGTCGTTTTTCATTGACAACCGTCAAACCTGGCTTTTTTGAGTCTAAACAGATGCTAATGCCATTTCAGAGCTTTAGTGGAGGAGAACAATAAGGTCTCTTAAGCTCAGTCGAGGAGTGTTGTAAGTGTCCTCACTGCGCACATAAAAGTCTCGTTCTAAGCATATGCTGCCTTTATCGTAACGTCTGTAGCCCTATGATTTCTTGGGCACCGTTCCAGCTCTCTGCAGGTTACAAGAAACCGGAGTGTCCCGAAATAGCCGGACCTCAATCAAAACGGCAGATTTGATCTGACTGAAGGACACGCTCTCAAAGGCACACATCAAACGGCCACGGATCTTAAAGCTATTTGCCCGTTTAAGAACGGTACTTCTTAAATCCCGGTACCTCAAACCCCAAAACTTGCAGACCGAAGCCTAGTCTTTTTTCCCTCCATAGCTCATGCATGACGAAGGAGGTCTGAAAATAAACTCTGGTGGGCTGGCAAGTGATGTGTGACAAATTTTGTTTAAAAAATACTTTCAAGGATACAAAAATCTCACTTAGATTTTTTTTGGGATTAAAGTATGCAGCCTCTCCGTTGAGACGGCGTTAGCGAGAGTTTCTTGGCAGGGATGGGTGGTGTACATGAAATTCATCCAAATTACTAAACATCCCGTTTCTTTTTTCCTCTCTTTTTCCCCCCAGAATATGCAGAAAATATTGGAGACGGCAAGAGCGAGGAGTTTAAGGAAAGTGAGCAGAAGAGGATTATGGAACTACTTGAGACTTTCTAAAAATCCGGCTGGAACTCAATGTGTTTTTTTTGTAGCATTTTTCGTGTTATGGTTGACGACTATGTGATGCTATGTGGATTTTAACTTTCCATCGTCATCCTGTCCTGACTTCTTTAAAGAAGCTGAGAAGGAAAAATCGGATTTTTAACATTTGCCGGGCTGATTGTATCCCGACAGATTGGATATTGCTATTGTATTTGTTGATATCTGACACTTTTTGTTTGTTTATAGTTGTTTCTTTTTTTTTTAAGGATGGAAATTTTGTGTCAGAACAACTTAAATTTTCTTGTAATAAAAGTTTGTGCTTTGGTTTCTTGGTGCTGTTTCCTTTGCTAGATTTCATACATCACCTTCCACAAGACATAATGACTCATCGGACCAGTTCAGGCAGGGAACAACTCTGGTGCTGTAACATCATTTAGGAAAATGTAATGTTTATGACTCTTTTCTCCACTCCAGCGCTCCTGCGGTAAGCTAATTAAGCGAAGAATTCTATGTTTTCAGTCTTTTGTTTATCATTTGATCATTTAGGTCTCTTTATATGCATCTAGGGGCCAAAAAACAAAACAAAAATTCTGGTGGATTTTACTGGCCATGAAACTGTATGTTTCTCTATTTTCTCGTTATATCTGCATTTTCTAATTTTCTTTATTCTCTTATTTTAGTTTCAGTGGGCAATGTCTCACCACATGGAGTTCTGGATTTCCAAACAAAATCATATTTGGCTTCTTAATAGCTAAGCTAATCTTCTGAAGGTACATTTCAGGGTTCCCGCATTTGACAATATATTTTCATAATTTTTCTATGATGTTTACAAATGGTTGTGATTTACTGGATTAATCTATTAAATTAGGGATGCATGATATATATCGGCATCGGGCGATACGTTCATTTTTAATGTTATTGTTATCGACCCGATAAGAAAATTTGGCCGATAAATTAAAGCCAACGAGTATGATGGTTTTTAATTGCTTGAAATATGATTTGAATCACTTCAAAAAAGGAAATACAGTAAAGTGCAACGTGTGCAGCGCAAGTCTGTCAATTATAATGATAACATTATTGTATGTGCTTAGGACATGGCTGTTAATAGTGAGACTTTTGTTTTTGTAATCAGGTTCTCAAAAATTATATAAAAATGTGGATTTAGATTTATTGGCCAATATATATATATACATGTATATGTTTTCACCTTTCAAATATAAAGAATTATCGGTTATACTATCGGTTATATTATCGGTACTGGCCAACTTTTTTTTTATATCGGTGCATCCCTATTTAAAAAAAAAAATCGATTCTGACCGATTTGCTACTGAATCTCTTTTGAAACAATTTGTGTCTGTTTGCTTAAATATTTTCTTTTATAATAGAGTATTACTTGGTGATTTGGTGAGTTTTAATTTTCCTAATATTCTCAGATTTTTCATGACTGTGGGAACCCTGAAATCTTGTTAGAAGATGTGTAACATACAGTATATAAAATTGCTAGCACCATGCTTTACTGTTTGAGCTACAGGAATATTTAATACATAAGTATATGGCGCAAATATATATATATATATGTTGCAGTTGTTAAGTGTTAATTTCCGTGCTGTAGATTTGATCTTTCTCTTTCCATTAGAGGAATTGGCTGCTGTGATTCTAATGGCCATTAATTAGATGTTTGTCCAGTGGCGATGAGCCAGAGATTCAAAATCCCTTGCTAATAGCAGGCTTGCTGAGCTAGCGTGTAGATGCTACAACTCTCTCTCATTTTCTAACCTCTCTTACATCCCCTTGTTAATTTACAATCCCTGCCTCCCCTCTCCCTCTCTCTCTCTCTCTCTCTCTCTCTCTCTCTCTCTCTCTCTCTCTCTCTCTCTCCCGCGGGGGTTAGCGTATGTATCGCGGCGGCCAGGGGAAACGTTCTGCCGTATAGAGAGAGTTTGCTTACTAAGCTCTCCTTCGGTACGGACAGTCTTCAGCTGAAGGTTGAGAATGATTGTTAAAGCTCTAAAGCCAAATTTAATCAATCCAGAGGAGTTCTTCGACAGGGCGAACGGGGGGCCATTACGTTGGATTTATACTCACTGGAGGGCCACCGCTTAACACAGACATTATGAAGGGAAATTATTATTGTAGTAACAAAAACATCTCGTGTGGCTCCGGGGCCTTGATGAATCGGCTTCGTTTGACGTGGCGCTGCATTTCTCCAGCTAATTAAGTGCCTCAGTCTCATTACAGCTGCACTTTATCAGACATCGACAGCTCGAGGCCCCTGTGGTCATCGCTCGCCGTACACCGGCTTCCAAGCGCTCCTACCGTCAAAACAAAAACCAATCAGACAACAGATATCTTTATTTTTTTTTATTTTTTTTTACTAGTGGGTGCAGGACACTATATGAATGTGAGGATAGCAAAATAAAGTAAACTGAGACATATTATACCCAAAAATTCTTCATACAGTGACTGCCAGTAACATTTATACTAATTTGGGACCAAAAATGATTCTGACACTTTGAGCTGATCATGTTTTGCTGAAGTGTTTTTTCTTTAATTGCTAATGCGAACTTTTTACACACAGACCGAACAAACTGAAGCATTGCTTGGTCATTGTTTGAGCTGAACTGGTATTATGTAATTGTGTAGTTAAATTTAACAGCTGACAGATATTCATCATAATTCATCAGTGAGAGTCTAACAGAAGGACGGACAAAACCAGTCAAATATCAATTGACTTGATAACTCATATTTTATTACAATTTTCTAAACCATAGCGAATAAACTGTGATAATGTGAGAAATGTTGATGGTGTCTGAATACATTTAGGTTTGACTGTACATGACCAGTTGATCCAGTCAAAGGCCCTTGTTTTCCGGCCCGTTGTCGTTTTCCCGTGATAACTCCCTGTCCTTTATCCCCGGGACAAGAGCACAAGAGTCATTATCTCTCCGACTCTTTCTCCGCACGTTCTCTTTTGTTTATCCATCGGCCTTGTCCTCGGAGGAGCTCCACTTTTCCCCGCTCCCGGCTGATGCTCCTGGCATATTAAATATTCTCTGGCTGTCCTTTCCGTGCTTCTATTGGCGTAGAACAGCTTTATTTGTGAGATCTCTGTATTTCCCAGCTCTCTGGAGGTCAGTGATTTCCCGCTAGTTCTCGCTGTTACCAGGGAGATGGTTTTCAGAGAGAGGGAGGCGTAAATACTGTAGAGGAATCCCGACAATTGGAGGAGGAGGTGATGTGCGACAGTTACCCATCTGTTGAATTGTACATCATGATGAATAGTGTGTGCTGAGAACATTATTGATGCCTCTCTGCCAACGCATCAAACTTGCAATGCAAATGAGCGGTAAGTAGAGAACAGGGCGAGCGCCTGGCGCGCTTCAAGGACATGCTCATTACCGTAGCCAAGCTTGTCGCTAGCAAATGCCAATCACTTTCGTCTGGTTGGTTTGCCGAGGCCGCGACGACTCACGCAGAGCAACATCTGCTTCCACCCTCCCTTCCTCTGAAATCACCCATATAAAACTTGGGATCGTTATTTGCATTTTGAATTGACGGGAAGGGCAGGTATCCCAGCACGCATCTCTTATCAGTGATTATGACACCGGCGCGCTAACGGTGATTCAACAGCAATTTCACAGCCCAGAGAGCTCGGAATAATTGTCTTTTTATGAGTGATTGAGTTGAGCTCGGCAAGTGCTGATTTTCACCGCTTTGCATCGGCTAAATTGATACGAACCTGTGGCGGGAATGTTCTTTTATTTCCACTTTATAGTCCCAGTGTTGTGGAGGTCACAGGGAAAGGTTGGATTGAGTCTGTAAGTAGGTCAGTAAGAAGTTGATAGTAGCATTCCCTAAGATTTATCTCCCAAAAAACATGTAAAATGATTTTTATCTTTACAAAAGTGGAGGTGTCGAGGTGCTTCCTATATCTACATAGCCTAGTATTGTTTACCATATTCATAGGCTATACAGCTGTACTGTACTTTCATATGTATATATATATGTATGCATATATGTATGTATGGTACACATATATAGTATCCAAAAGCCATATTTTTTAAGATAACGTCATGTTGAGAAGGCATGAAAACCACTGGCCTTTTTAGTCACATTCAACTGTCAAACTTCTGGGTTTAAATGTATGAATGCATTTTGTTTTTCTCACAATCCTTAAAGAGAAAAGAAAAAAATCACTGTTGTGCATTTTTACTTGAGTAAAAGTTTGATATATACAACTAAATATTCTGTACGTATTATGTTTGTGTTAAGTATTGAGTTTAAACAGCCTTTACATCATTGACTATGTTCAGAATAGCATACTACTATAATTTTTCTGTGTACAATACATTATATGCAATTGTTTATGCATTTTCTGCTTTTTCACTGTGATTATGTTCCACAATCCAATATGCTTTACTTCACCTTCCATTTTCAGCCTGGTGAAAGGCCCAGAGGTAATGTTTTTTCATTATTTAATTACTCATTCAATCAGTAATATGATAACTCGACTTTTTGCATTTAACATGCAGTGGATATATAAGTTATAACAGTTTAATGATGGTGAAATGTAGATGTATTAAAGATATATGCACAATTGCACAATGTAAATGAACGGTAAGTTTGCACATCCTCATGTCATTTCAAATATTTGCCTCTCTGAGATATTATCTTCTTTTGTGAGGAACGACAAACGTCATGCAGGCTTTGAAGTGGAACAACATAAAGTTAGTTGATGATGACATTTTAATTTTTAGGTGAACCATCCCTTTTATCTGACTAATTACTTCTGTTAATCAGCCAGTCAGGCACAGGTCCTCTATATCCAGATGAATCATCCTTCCACTAAACATCATGAAGGTAATGCAAGAAGTTCAGAAGCATACGACTTGTTGGACAACACTTGTTTGAAATGTTTATCATTCCATATTAAATCTTGTTTAACACAATATGTTTATAGTATTCAGTAATATAATGTGGAGTAGGCTAAGCAGCAGCAGTTGTGCTCAGTCCAAGATACAGAAAAAATATATATATATATTTTGCTGCCAACAATATCATACTTGTTGATTACTGAAAAGCCCTCTACATTTAAAGTTAAATTTACCTCAGAAACATGACCATTGATCTTTGACCGTTTGCGCTACGCCATTTGCATTAAGATGCTGTGATCTCAAAAATAGGCTTATTTCTTATTTGATTCACAGAAAAGGCAGATAGAACTAGGGAAAAAAAACATAATGTGCATTTCAAGATTCACATTTCTTGTTCTAGCCATAGTGCCTGGATATTGAACATTCAATAAGTTACATTTACCTCAGAAACATTTTCAACTGGAATGTTACCGCCACCAGCGATGACCGTTGATTTTTGACCGTTTGCGCGACGCTTCACTGTAAAAAATCTCTTCGTAATATTATTCCGCCTGATTGAAATTGCCTAATGACAGCCGCCGCACTCCCACTCCTAGTGCTGCATCCCTCCGCCGCGTTGGTTAGATCCGGGGAGTTTCTCTTCGCGGAGAATCAAATCGCATCAGTGGGCGACTGCAAACACACACAGCCTCCTCTCATCCTCTCCTGCCGCTGCCACCAGGGACAAAAACCACCAGTAAACACTCAGCACACCTGGATCTATCTCTTACAGCCGTATATTTTCACCTGATGTGAGAGAGTGTTTTACAGGGAGCAGTGATGGGCGCGTTTGGAGTGATTCTGAGGAGTTTACATTGTATGGGACTCTATATCCAACTTAGTGCCAGTCTCAGACAAGCTGGAAGCGACGACGTGGAGAACCACATCTCCAGTAACGGTAAGATTTGTGGGATCGATCCGGTTCTGTACTCGAAGATTCACGGGTTTGAGGTCCGTTACGGGTGTAATTTGAAGCCGAAACGCGCGCAACGGAACAATGATGGAGATGCGCAGAGCAGTTCATCTCAGACCCAGACCACACAACTGCACTGTGCTTATTGACAGGTGGTACCATGGTATTTGATGGTGATATCATGGTACTGGATAATTACCTTATATACCATGGTACTTTAAGGTACAACTTCAACGAATATCGTGCTATTGCCATCATTGGTATTAGGTGGTAATTGCTTGGTAGGCTACTGTGTAACATATTCATATAGACTACAAAGGTCCTTTAAGGTATTTCAAACAATGCCATTATATATTGGACTATCTAAAATATGGTATTATCATAGTTAAAACATGATGTTTCCTTTCTGTGGCTTTTTAACCAAAGTCCAGTGGCTGTTCTGTTTCACTAATGGTGTTAAATGTTGATCTATCCTGTGGTACTGAGTGGTTACTGTATTTATATCCAAAAATACCATGGTATAAGCTTTATGGTAATGTCTAGATATATCATTCTGCGGCTTTTGAACCTGAACCTTTATAAAAAAGTACTATGGGTCAAACGAGGCAATTTAATAATTATCGTAGAGGCGATATTATATTGATAGTCTTCAAAAACACGGAATTGCAATGGTTAAAATAAGATGTTTACATTCTATTACTTTTTATTGTGATAAAAAAGGACCATGGTATACTTAAACATGAACTATACTGAATGATTGCCATATTCATGGTGTTTATTTGGTTTTAGAATACCATTGTATTGATATAGTAGTCTCTGCGAAAACATGTTTGAAATTTGGTGGTAATTCTTAACCTTGATGGTTAATAATCATCATATTCATAGCTTCATATTGTTATTTCACTTAGCCTATTTTATGGGTTATACCATTGAACTGCTTTGCATTGCTTTCATAGTGAACTTAAAATGTCTTCCTTTTTAGCCAAATTAAGTTGCATGTGATTTGAAAAAATAGGCCTATTTCTTATTTGCATCAGAAAAAGAACTAGAAAAACAAATCATTATGTGCATTTCTAGACTCTCATTTTTTTGTTCCTAGTGACTGGATATCGAACATTCTTCAAACTTATAGTATATGCATTGAGAAATGGAAAGGATGTTTCATAAATGCCTATTCTGTATTCATTTAAGAAGTTTTTTTTTCAATTGCACGAACAATAGATGACTAATGCAATGAATAAAGCAGTGCTGATGAACCCAGGCATGCATCATGCTGATGAAAGAGTTCACACGCTGGATTGTGGGTCGCTCACCATGAAATTAAAGGGCAGAATGTGATCAGAGCTGATATTCATGAGGAATATTAAGAGGGCCGATGTAGTAGATCGGGAAACGGATCTGAATGTGCACTGATGACATGGAGGCCTGGACTTCTGTATGATCTGAGGATGGATTTATAGTGGACGATCAGACTGCACTGGAATACATCTAACACTGTTTCCTTCAAATAGTTTTATTGAAAGATAAGGATCATTATTTGTTGATTCTCCCAAGTGTTCATGGGTAGATATGAATTTAGGCCCATTAAGTCCTATGGGTTTCTTCTCATGAAGGCTTTGTTTGTCTGGAAAATAGTCATAATGCAAAACAATAGACTCCATTTTCACAATGCAAAATAAAACTGCATTGTTTTTCGCTTCTGACTGGCCATGTTGTGGTGAGATTCACCCAATTAGCTCGCCCTGATTGTGCTATTGTTCATTTGTGATCTAAAGCAGAGCTGGTTCCAGCGTCTCTGGAGTGATGGACAGCTTACCGTGCTCGTGTTCAATACCTGTGCGTTAGTTCCCCTGCCGCTGGGAATGCCGTGGCCTGCGGTAACGAGGCTTAATTAATGTCAACAACATCTTAAAACCTCTGTTTTCCTCTGACCTCACAGTAATGAAACAAAGAGCGCAGACCTCGCCGCAGAGCAGCACACATCAGATGAATAGCAATAGCGGAAAGAGGAATCTCATTTTCTACGCCAATAGAGTTTTAACACACACACACACACACACACACACACACACACACACACAGTGTTTCTAAACATCCGGCTGTCCTTCGACTGTCTTTGCTGGAGTCATGGCTGTGCTGCCTGTCTTCAAGATGTGGTAGTCAACATGAATTCAATATTCACTTGTAAAATACACAACGCCTCCTGGTCTTATAAAAATCAAGTGCCGTTCTTTCCTTTTTTTCTAAATCCTCGTTGACTGTCTTGTTTTGGATTGTGAATGTGGTTTCATGTTGATTTTAAGCGTTCATATTTCAAAGTTTGATTGGTGGATCTTAAGATCCTCAAAAAGTTCATCAGAAAAGTTTTTATGTACTTTATTTTTTGTTATTTATTGTTTATTTAGTTTCTTTTAGACACCTTTTCTATTGATTGGCGGATAAGATTCTGATGATCAGTGAATCATAAGATCAAGATCATCAACAAACAAATAAATTCTTCAGAATATTTATTTATTTTGTCATTTATTAAAATTTATATTACATTATTTATTGTTTTTATTTATTTGTTCACAGATCAACCCTTTTGAAAGATATTCTTAAAGTCTGGAAAACCACACAAAAAAAACATCTTCAGAATATTTATTTTAGTAATTTATTTAAATTTATATTAAATTATTTATTGAATTTTTTGTTGTGGTTTTCCAGACTTTAAACATTTATCTTTCAAAAGGGTTGATCTGTGAATCATACAATCCTCAAAAACTAACAAATAAATATTTATTTATTTATTTTACATGATTTATTTTTATTAATTATCTTTTTGTTTTGTATATTTTGTGGTTTTCCAGCATTGATCTTTCAAAGGGTTTGATTTGCAAATAATAAATTCTTCAGAATATTTTATTTTATTTTGTTGATTTTATTTATTGTTTTTGTTTAATTTATTTCCAGACTTTAACCATCGATCTTTCAAAGAGGTTGACTTGTGAATCACAATATCCTTAAAAACAAATCAATTCTGTTTAGAATATTATTTATTCTTTTATTTAATGTAATTTATTTAACATTATTTATCATTTGTTTGGTGGTGGTTTTCCAGACTTGATCTTTCAGAGAGTTTGATTGGTGAATCATAAGTCCTCAAAAATGATTTGTTTATTAATTAATTATTTATTTAATGAATTTTTTGTATTTTTCCAGATTACAGGTTAGATAATGCAGGTTTGGACTAAGGCGTGTATTGAGTGGGAATCTCTCTAGGCTGGTCTGGGAACAGTATTTTGTCTCTGGCCGTTCAGCGGTCTCACAGTGACCCGTTGATTGGTCTCAGCTCCTCTAATTCTCCGTGGAGCGTTGTGTTTCTCCTCTCAGTGTGTGTCCGGGTGAAGCGCTTGATCGTGATGTGCTACAGAAGATCAAGGCACAGCAGGATGGAGAAAGTCATTTTTTTAAAAGCTGTGGGACCGTTGGAGATTGTCTTCTCATAGATGCTTAAAGGCAGAGTATAGCCAATGTTTCTCATAAACACGTTTGAAACTCTCTTCACATCCTGATAGAAATCAATAATAGAAGTGGTCTAAACATTAGAAAAATGCAAATATATCTTCCATGAGAGTCTCAGGTCCAAAGAATGTTCGTCCAATCATTGCGTTCGGCCTGTGACGTTCAACTCGGAGCTGTTCACGTCCTCAGACGCTCTTCTATGGTCAAGTCAATTACCTTTTATTTATGTAGCGCTTTATACAAAGCAGCTTTACAGTAATAACAGGATAATTATTCAGTGATGTAAACAGTTTATTTCAGCCGTACAGCGGACAGTGTGTCAACACTATCATCGGTGAAATGAATCTGCAGCAGTCAGGTGTACAGGTCTGAGCTCTTCAAGTTGTTTGTGTTCATTATTATTTGTAAAGTTATGTGCTTTGAGACATGAGGTAGTCTAACGCCGTCTCTGCCGTGTGTGTGTTCATGTGTTTTGATGGAGACGCTCTGAGGGACGGTGGGATTTTATGCTTTCAAAGCCAGTTCGCTATTGCTAGCCTCTCAGAAATTGCCTTCCCTGCCTTTACATGTGTGATACTGTCGCTGAGTTAAAAGTTGCTATCATGAGATTATTGTTCTGTTTGTGTAACTGAAATACAAAGTTGAATCTAATGAGGAAAAAAAATGTTTAGGCCATATTTCACACCAAAATCAGAAGAAAACCATATATATATATATTTGCATAAAAATTAATGGTTGAAAAAAAAGTCTTCATTTTT
>FLSR01004886.1:239852-261456 GCA_900092035.1 Leuciscus waleckii | reverse complement strand
TCTCTCTCTCTCCCTCCCTCTCTCTCTCTGTTCTCAAGCGGCTTGTGTTTCAGTCTTTCTTCTCTTTGTGCCCGCCATCTTCCCCTCCTGCCTTGATGTGAAGAGCAAAGAGCGAGCGCTGAGTTATTCTCAGTCGAGTGCCACCTTATCTCACATTAGACACATTTCTGCCAGGCTGGCCGTCGCACATCTCCTGGGGAGCCGCTGGCACCGGGAGAGATGAGTGATTCAACTCCACGTCCTTTCCAAACACACACACACACACACTCTCCAACACGTCTTTCTCCTCAGCGCTGGTCTTTTGTTTGCCTTGGAGTGCTGAATCCACAGGAAACAGCAGCGAGGATGAAGACGATCCCGTGGCATTTAGACGTTCAGGTTAATTGAGGCGCGTGTTGGGACTCGATTGAGACAGAAGAGGACAAATGAAGATGCAAAATGTTAAATAACCCTGTTTAATTAGCTGTGTTTACAACCCAAGATTCACTCGCTCAGCCAGTTACCTAAGCTCTGTCCAAACACTCGCGCCGCCACCTGCTAACATGCTCCAGCGGGTCTCCGTCTCTCCATCTCACTGAAGCTTCCTCAGAATCACTGACCACAGTCTGACTGGCTGGCTTTAATATAGATACACTATACATGTTTATTATTAATAGCAAAGCCCTGTTAGAGAGAGGCATGTTTACATGTGTCCACTTCAAAGCACCACTGATGCTGAAGCCACACACATTCAGATGGACATATTAAACCACTGCATAATGATTTGCACAGTTTTTCAGCATCTTTTTAAGGTGTCCTGTGAAGCTGTAGTCCCATTGCATTTCATCTATCCATATAATTGATTCAGATTGGCACGACTCGATTTTGAACATAACTATACAAGCTTGCTCTGGCATATATCTACCAAATTTCTGTTGGAAACTATGAAAACTAGATTGTGTTTACCATTGTGCTCTCAGGCTCGTATTTTGCTGGATTTGGTTTGTGAGGTTCATTATATCAAATATTTGTAATAGTTTATTATATATATATATATATATGTGTGTGTGTGTGTGTGTGTGTGTGTAAGTTAGTGCTGGGCAACGAGTAATCACATCCAAAATAAAAGTTTGTGTATACATAATATATATGTGTGTACTGTGTATAATTATTTTGTATATATGAATACACACACATATGCATGCATATATTTAAGAAATATTTGCATGTATATTCTGTATATATATTTATATATAATTTATATTATATATTATAAAAAAAAATTTTCTTAAATATATACATGCATGTGTACACACACATATATTATGTATACACAAACTTTTATTTTGGATGCAATTAATGGTTGCCCAGCACTAGTTTATTTATATAAAACCAGAAACTCTACTCAAGTATGCAAATGCAGAGTCCAAGACATTGCAAGAGTTTCCTTGTCTGTGTCTTTAAGACAGATGTGTTGTTATTCAGCATCTGCTATATAAACTGCTGACAGAAATGGAAGTCGCTGAATTGGAAAACTCTACACATGTGAAAACTTCACACACACTTGAAGTTGCATTTGAATTTCACAGTATGGATAAACTATTTATTTTACTTTTCAGCTCTGAATGAAGTTAAACTGGAATTTCCCTCGACTCTGTCAACAACCGTATGTCATTTTTTCCACAGAGCTTATTGCAATGCATTCTGGGATTGCCTTATCTGTGACGGACACATGTGATGTGGCCTGAATTTGGCCAATAGAAGGCATCTTAGACAGCAGCCTACCTGATGAAAGCAGTCTACATGTTTGTTGATGCCTTTAGTGTTAAATGAGAAAAGCATCAAATAGACTTTACAGTAAGTAGAAAAAAAAACACTTTATTTGATTCAACGTAGAATTTATTACACAAACTTTCATATAAGGTGAATAAATGATGGCCATACCGTAAATGTTTTATTAATATGGAAAGAATATGATATGAAATACGTTTTTTAATGAAGCAATACTCTAAATAAGAGACTAAAGCTGCCAGTAGGTGGCGGTAAATGTCTAAAGTCATTAAATCGTTCATATTCGATTAGTTTAAAGGTCCCATATTGTCAAAACTGAAATTTCCTGGCTTTTTTCATGATAGCAGAGGTCTAGGGAAGCTTGTCTGCCGAATCTGGAAGCTCATTATTTCCCACGTTTTCAATCCTGTCAAGATGGTGCATCACTTAATCGTCGCGTTAGTTGTAGGCATTAACCGCGTTTCCACTGTCGGGCCAGTGCGAGCCATAACCCATAAACCATAAGCCGTGCCAGGCTAACCGTGCCCAAAATCTGCTGCGTTTCCACTGCTGGGCCAGAAGCTCCACAGCGCTTCACTAAAACACGCCCGAAACACGCCTCTCTGGAACAACGTCACACAAACCCATCATTTCACCAACGAAATGGAAGTTTTATCAGAAAACTGATCAGAAAGAAATCACTGGAAACAGCGCGTGATCGCAAAACAAGAGCGACCGTTTGCTGGCATTTTTAATTGAATATTTAAAACCCAAGAATAGATGTTTTTTACCACAGGTTTACAATAAAAAGCGATACATTGATCATAATTAATTAAATTGTCAAAATTGCACATTAGTCACACAGAAATAAAGTGGTTTACTGTAAGGTCTATTTCACAAAAGAAAGAGAACACTTACTTATTCTGTCTCGCCTGTTTCTGTTTATTTGGTAGTTACAGGACATATTTACACCACATTTAGAAATATGCCACCAAAAATACGACCTGAGGAGCTTTAGCTCTCTCTCCCAGTAGGCTACAGATATATTCAGTCAAACAGAGAAACAGAGGAAGCTCCCGAAAAAAAACTTGCTTTACGTTAAGATAGTCCGGTATAAAGAGACGAGATGTAGGCTACTGACAGATACAATAAAAATATGATTGTGATAGCCATTATGATTTGTCTGATTTCTTCAAGCGTTCATATTTACCATGTTTACTATGGTAATGGTTAGTGTGCATATAGTCTTTTGCATCGCGTTTAAATATTTCTACCGTATACGGTGATCAGAATCCACATCGGATCACAGACTGAAGGCATTCAAACATGAAAGTGAGTTTTGAGGTAAATTATATTAAAAGTCTTTAATGCTGACAGAATCGTCCGGCGCTGGCGTCTCCAGACTCAGGTAAAACCCTGGAGCCAGCATAATCTGAAAGTTTGTAAATGGGAAATGCAACACTAACATGTGGCTAAGTTGAAGCTGGCGTGTAGTTTTGTACAGTCTATGGTTGCCACAAGCTTTGATAAGAAAATGAACAACGAATTCATTGTTGAACACACCCATTACTCATTAAGAGAATAGAGACAACCCTTTTAGACCATGCGCCGGGAGCGCCGACCATTTTTCCCGTCATTAAACTAGCAAAAGTGGATTCGGACATGGCCTAAGTGGACTTGCTTCATGTTCGTCACCAATCTACTATACGAAATGTAAGATGAACTACATGGGTGGCGGGTGCGTTAATGATTTGAACACATAATTTTTTCCCATAACTAAATTAACTTGTTAAATCGACAGCCCTAATGTACGAAGCATATAAATGAAAATAAACTACTATCACATTATAAAAACTGGACAGAGATTATTCAGTCAGACGGTTTCTTCCTGTGATGTGCATCAGATTTAGTCAATATACGCTAGACTGTTTGTGAGTGTGTGTGTGTGTGTGTACGGTAGCAGGAAGATGTTTGTTGTCAGGCGTGGGTGTAGTGGGGGCGCCTGCCATCTCTCGCTTCATCTGTTTGTTTATTCATTTCGTTGCCGTTGCGTTAAATAATTCATCTCTCTGCCCCTCTCCTCTCCTCTCTCCTCATACTAATGATTCTCCAGTGTGTGTGTGTGTGTGTGTTTCTCTGCCTTCTCCATCATATATGAGCATGTTGAATGCGTGAAGCTATACACACACACACACACTCAGCGTAAGTGTGAGAGCGCCGCGACCGATGGCCAGCACGAGAGTTGTCCCACACACTGGTGTGTGTCTGATGAATGTAGGACAGCCGTTCGTCCTGAACGTTACTGTGACAATCACACACACGCTTTATCTCTCGCCGTCTCGTTGAAAATGTGATCATCACTAGTGCTAGTTCGAATCTGTGTGATTCCTGACATCATTTCCTGCACCCGTCATCCCTATGGAAGTGTTTGAGGGAATTTCACGTCTATATGAAGCCGATGTACGATGGCTTGTGCACATTGTAATGCTCTATATCTTTTCATAATAACTGTAATAATGCAAACACATGAAAACATTTACCTATTCATGGTTACACCTTTAAAATGAAATGCATTTGATTACATGATATAACGCCTGACATTGATCATGTGTTATAGTCAGTGTTATTAATATAGTATTATTTTTAAAGCTTTTGTTTTTATATTTTCATTTTAATTATATATTTTCAACTTTTGTCATTTCTACTAGTTTTAGTTTTTTTTCTAGTTTTTTATTATTATTTTATTTCTAGTTAGCTAATATTTCTAGTTAGCTTTATTTTTATTTCATTTTTAGTTTTAGTAACATTAGCACTTCAACTTATTTTATTTTCCATTTAAATTGAATTTTCAATTTGAGTGTTTTTTACATTTAAGTGTAAAAATTTATATTTTATCTCATTTCAGCTTTATTTTAATTAAAATAATTTTGTATAGTTCTAGTTTTAACTAACACTGATTACAGTGAATATGTGAGTATTTGTGAGAACATACTATTGAATATAATAACGTTGTTGTTGTTTTTTTTATGATGATGAAATAAGTATTTTATGATGAATTATATAAACAGGCTTCAAATAAAGTGTTACAAAAAAATCCAGGTATTTGATAGGAAGATTTTGTAGAAGTATTTTCTGGAGAAGGATTTGGTAACACTTTATTTTACAGTGCTTTGTTGCATATGTTACATGTAGTTACTATAGTGATTACTATAAATTGTGCTTAATTACATGCAACTAACCCTAAACCAAACCATAACCCTATAGTAAGTACATGCTGTTGATTAATTATTACGCAGTACTTAAATGTATAATTACTATGGAAGCTTGATTCCACCACAGAATAAAAAATAAAAAAGGTAATTGTGACTTTTTATCACACAATTCTGACTTTTTATCTAAGAATTGTGTGACATAGTCAAAATTGCACGATATAAACTCGCAAATGTGAGTTAAAAAGTCGCAATTATCTTCTGAAGTGTTTTATTCTGTGGTGGAAACAAGCGTCCATAAATCCCACTGTAACACGGGCACTTTAAAATAAAGTGTAACCAAGTGTTTTCTGTATTTTTGGGATCCACCATGTTTTTATTCATCTTTATGGCTGCCAGATGCACCAGAATTGTATAATATATTATTTACAGTCGTGCTTTATGATCCATAACAGCAATTTCCGAACCAACATGCTGATCATTTATCAATTAAATGTAGAAAAAGTGTTAAAACGCGCTGAAAACAGCAATGTTCTGGTGAAAACGGCCAAACAGTGTGATCATAAACAACAAGGAGAAGCTTTAGATCCATATAAAGCACTAAGCGCATAATGAAATGTGTTTTACTTGTTGTTTGACTCATTATGCCGAGCGCAGCTGGTTGGCTTGAAACATGACGAGTGTGGTGTGGCCGTGGGGCTGGAGATGTGCTTGTTTCTGCGCTTCGGCGTCTCTCTTTATCTTGGTACTTGTCCCGTGACATTATACTATAGATTGTGCTTTATGAGGCGTTGCGCGAGAGAGATGTGAGCTGATTTGAGCCGCCCGAGGGCTGAGGCAGTCGCTCGTGAAGCGATGTCGTCCAGACGCTGGTGAACGGTCACTGACAGGTCTTTCGACACGAGACCGATGCTTTACGCCGATGCTGTCATCTACAACAAGACATGTTTACAAGCCGAGAGGACGTGAACCATCCCTGAGATTCACCCCGGACTGTTTCAGGCGCAATTCACCGCGATTTAAAGGGACAGTACAAACTTACTTAGCAAAATACTCATGTAACACTAAGTTATGTCCGCTTTTGGTGCAAGAAACCATGTTGAAAATGGATTTGTAGGGGAATTTTTTTTATGAAAGTGTAGAATATGGCATATGTTGGGGTAATATCCATAATGGCATATTGAGGAATTTCTTTATATTTAAACTAGGGCTGTCAATCGATTACATTTTTTTAATCGCGATTAATCGCATGATTGTCATGAGTTAACTCGCGATTAATCGCATTTTATCACACATTTTTTTATTTGTTCTAAATGTACCTTAAATTAATACTTTTCAAGTTTGTAATACACTAATCAACCTGGGCATGGATAAATATAGATGCTTTATGCAAATGTATGTTTATTATTGAAACCATAGTCAATATAGAGCATGAAGACGAGACATGTTTCAAGGGGGTATATCTACCAAATTTCTGTTGGAAACTATGAAAACTAGATTGTGTTTACCATTGTGCTCTCAGGCTCGTATTTTGCTGGATTTGGTTTGTGAGGTTCATTATATCAAATATTTGTAATAGTTTATTATATATATATATATATATATGTGTGTGTGTGTGTGTGTGTGTGTGTAAGTTAGTGCTGGGCAACGAGTAATCACATCCAAAATAAAAGTTTGTGTATACATAATTATATGTGTGTACTGTGTATAATTATTTTGTATATATGAATACACACACATATGCATGCATATATTTAAGAAATATTTGCATGTATATTCTGTATATATATTTATATATAATTTATATTATATATTATAAAAAAAAATTTTCTTAAATATATACATGCATGTGTACACACACATATATTATGTATACACAAACTTTTATTTTGGATGCAATTAATGGTTGCCCAGCACTAGTTTATTTATATAAAACCAGAAACTCTACTCAAGTATGCAAATGCAGAGTCCAAGACATTGCAAGAGTTTCCTTGTCTGTGTCTTTAAGACAGATGTGTTGTTATTCAGCATCTGCTATATAAACTGCTGACAGAAATGGAAGTCGCTGAATTGGAAAACTCTACACATGTGAAAACTTCACACACACTTGAAGTTGCATTTGAATTTCACAGTATGGATAAACTATTTATTTTACTTTTCAGCTCTGAATGAAGTTAAACTGGAATTTCCCTCGACTCTGTCAACAACCGTATGTCATTTTTTCCACAGAGCTTATTGCAATGCATTCTGGGATTGCCTTATCTGTGACGGACACATGTGATGTGGCCTGAATTTGGCCAATAGAAGGCATCTTAGACAGCAGCCTACCTGATGAAAGCAGTCTACATGTTTGTTGATGCCTTTAGTGTTAAATGAGAAAAGCATCAAATAGACTTTACAGTAAGTAGAAAAAAAAACACTTTATTTGATTCAACGTAGAATTTATTACACAAACTTTCATATAAGGTGAATAAATGATGCCATACCGTAAATGTTTTATTAATATGGAAAGAATATGATATGAAATACGTTTTTTAATGAAGCAATACTCTAAATAAGAGACTAAAGCTGCCAGTAGGTGGCGGTAAATGTCTAAAGTCATTAAATCGTTCATTCATTCGATTAGTTTAAAGGTCCCATATTGTCAAAACTGAAATTTCCTGGCTTTTTTCATGATAGCAGAGGTCTAGGGAAGATGAAACTACCATATGGTTACAAAACAGTCCATCCACAGACAAATGCACACAGCCTGCATAAAGCTGTGCCTTTTCATAAGCCATTGTGACTTCCTGCTCAGTCACCGCCTTCAGTCCCACCCCGAGCTCAGCCCACTGTCATTACACAGCTCCCGAACAACATTAATATAAGAGACCAGTGGCTAATGTTTATTTATTCGGAAAACCACAGCAATTTAGTTTGACCTTAACCATCTGTACTGCACAGTTTTTTTTTGCTTCGTCAATCAGGCACAGCTCAACACCGGTTTGAAAGAAGCTAACGTTACTCATCAAAGATGCTGCAGTCCGTACGATAGCCGTGTTTCCACTGTCGGGTCAGTGCGAGCCAGGGCTTTAAACGGGCCGTGCCGGGCTAAAGGTCTGGCGCAACGAACCCAAAACACACTGTGTTTCCACTGTCGGGCCAGAAGCTCCACAGCGCTTCACTAAAACACGCCCGTAACACCCCTCTCTGGAACAACCTCACACTAACCCATCAGTTCACCAACAACTGGAGGCTTATCAGAAAACTAATCAGAAAGAAATCACTGGAAACAGCGAGATCCCACAACAAACATGATAAAAGCGACCGTTTGCTGCCATTTTTGTTGTTTACTTGAATATTTAAAACCCAAGCATTGATGTTTTACCACAGGTTTACAATAAAAAGCGATACATTGATCATAATGAATTAAATTGTCAAAATTGCACATTAGTCACACAGAAATAAAGTGGTTTACTGTAAGGTCTATTTCACAAAAGAAAGAAGACACACTTACTTATCTGTCTCGCCTGTTTCTGTTTATTTGGTAGTTACAGGACATATTTACACCACATTTAGAAATATGCCACCAAAAATACGACCTGAGGAGCTTTAGCTCTCTCTCCCAGTAGGCTACAGATATTAGTGGTGTCAACAATAATCGATTCGGCGATGCATCGCAATGCGGGGCATGCACGATTCAGCATCGATGCGGCAAAGTGCCATAATCGATTATGTCACTGTTTTAGGGGTGTAACGGTACGCGTATTCGTATTAAACCGTTCGGGACAAGGCACGCATTTTCAAACCGAACGGTTATTTCAAATGTAAGCGCGTCGCGAGCACGCTCATAATGTAGACGCTGGCGCGACCACAACATCAAATGGCAAACGCAATGTAAGCGGAACGAAACGGAGCTACTCGTGACGGACTGTTTATCAGTTTGGACCAACGCAGCGCGAACCGATCTTATACTACACAGCGCTAAGAGATCCTGTGAAGAAAGCATTTGAATTCGCCACTAAAGTAATAACATCGCTGCGAGATCTAATGAGAAACATTTCTCCGTTATTAATAGATCAAACAGCGCTGACGTGGAAACCAGGAAGAAACATTGTGACATGAATGAACTATACAGTGTCCACAGATCAGCAACATTCACCATGGATTTACTGTAGTAACACTAACTGCAACTTTGGAAGTTTGGCAGGAATAGTAGGCTATAATGCTTTAAAGTAACGTTATGTGGGATTTATTTCGACATTATGAATAACATTGCTGCCCTCAAATGTTAATCTGAACTAAAATAAACATTTCATTTTTTCCAAGGAGCTGTTTTGTTTTAAGTGACAGTGGAAACGCGACTGGCCCTGGCCCGACAGTGGAAACGCGTCTATTGTTCAGTCCGACCTCAAATTCGCAACCCGTAAATAAACTTCTAACACATTTTATGTTACATTATGGAGCTAGCATAATCTGAAAGTTTGTAAATGGGATATGCAACACTAACGTGTTGCTAAGTTGATGCTAGCATGTAGTTTTGTACAGTCTATGTTTGCCACAAGCTTTGATAGGAAAACGAACAACGTATTTTGTCTAATTTCCAACAGATATTCTAAGTTACAGACACCGGCCCTGTTGCTTTTATTGAGTTAAAGACGGTGAGATTGAGTTCACTCAGCTCTGTGTCTTTTGCTAACAGAAACTAACGTTTAGTGTAACTTGACGTACTTGCATGGGTAACCTTAACCTTAAAGTTTGTTTACAGACAGTTTAAATTAGCATTAACGTCAAATCTGCGTGCAGCATTGATGTAATGGTAATTGTAATACTCTTACAATAACTAATTATAATATTCTTACAATAACGCCGAAAGTAAAAACAAAACAAAAAACATTAATTACCATTCTGAAACATCCTTTTGTAAGCGTGTTTGAGGAGGTGGTTGTTTGTCCCTGTCGTCGCCGATTCGGGATCTGAGTCCGACTCGAACATATAAGGCCGGATAACATTTCCCTCAGCAATGTCCATCATTACAGGTGTTTTATTTACATTACTTGTGAGCATCACCAGCAGGATACAGCATACATGACCCTAGTTACCTGTGGTTGGCCTGGCGGTGCGTCACTCAGAAAACAACAGGCCAATCAGAAGAGAGGCTCATGAATATTAATTAGACAGGCCAAAATCGACCTGTTCTCAGCAGAGCTACTGAGAAAGGAGCTGTAAAAATATATTGAAATGGTTTTTGGTACATATATCGCAAATATATATTCTTAAGGACATCAAAACCTAAAATAAAACTCCAGAAAGGTGTACAATATGGGACCTTTAAACGGCTGATTCATTCAGGAGTGATGTAAATGGCTCTCTTTATGATCGAGTAATTGAATCATTGATTCGCCCGATTGAATCGCTCAAACACAAACAAAGCTTTATTGGTAATATTTTCTTTGGCAAAATCGAGCAAAAACAGACAGTAGTGTTTAAAAATAAAACACAATATTAACTACTTATTTATTGAACTGTTGTATAAAATTAACATCACATTTGAACAAAAACAGCGCTCGTGTGACATTGCTTGATCATATGATATAAATATGAGACAAAAACTCATACAGGAGCGTTTTTGCCATCATGGGCCCTATCTTACACCCGGCGCAATGCAGCGGCAAGCGCGACGCAAGTGTTTTTTGCTAGTTTCAGCCCGACGCAGTTTTCATTTTCACGTCCTGTGCCAGATGTTTAAATAGCAAATGCATTTGCGCCCATCTGTGGGTCCATGGGTCTGCTGGTCTGAAAACGAGGTGCGTGTTCTGCCGCATTGTTGGAGTGTTGCTATTTTGAGGAACTGAAATAGACTGATCCATTGACCAACTCAAACCTGCTCTAAAGTCAATGGCGCAATATATCTTTTTTTGTTATTTAATGAGCGCATTAGTAATGTGCGCCTATAGGCGGATCCACAACACGCGTCACTCTGCTTATTACACACACACTCTGCCTATTACACACACAGGGACACACAGCAGCACACAAACAAACATGCCAAATATTTAAAATAAAAGGATTACAATGTAAAAGATTATTATTGTGTACATAAAGATATGGTGTAATCCGGCTTGTCCCGTAGATGATCTGCTTTCTCACTTTTACCTCGCGCACGAGCAGATCCGTTTGCGCTCTAGAGACGCGTTCGGTCTTTCCACTATCAAATTCCGTCATGTAAATAGCGAATCCGCCATGGCACGAGCGCAACTGGCATTTAAAGGGAATGGGAGATGAGACTCAGTGTCGTTCTAACTGTATTAATAGCCTCCATCACACAGTGAGCCGTTGCTCTGCTTCATGTTCGTCACCAATCTACTATACGAAATGTAAGATGAACTACATGGGTGGCGGGTGCATTAATGATTTGAACACATTATTTTTTCCCATAACTAAATTAACGTGTTAAATCGACAGCCCTAATGTACGAAGCATTTAAATGAAAATAAAACTACCATCACATTATAAAAACTGGACAGAGATTATTCAGTCAGACGGTTTCTTCCTGTGATGTGCATCAGATTTAGTCAATATACGCTAGACTGTGTTGGTGAGTGTGTGTGTGTGTGTGTACGGTAGCAGGAAGATGTTTGTTGTCAGGCGTGGGTGTAGTGGGGGCGCCTGCCATCTCTCGCTTCATCTGTTTGTTTATTCATTTCGTTGCCGTTGCGTAAATAATTCATCTCTCTGCCCCTCTCCTCTCCTCTCTCCTCATACTAATGATTCTCCAGTGTGTGTGTGTGTTTCTCTGCCTTCTCCATCATATATGAGCATGTTGAATGCGTGAAGCTATACACACACACACACACTCAGCGTGAGTGTGTGAGCGCCGCGAGCGATGGCCAGCACGAGAGGTCTCCCACACACTGGTGTGTGTCTGATGAATGTAGGACAGCCGTTCGTCCTGAACGTTACTGTGACAATCACACACACGCTTTATCTCTCGCCGTCTCGTTGAAAATGTGATCATCACTAGTGCTAGTTCGAATCTGTGTGATTCCTGACATCATTTCCTGCACCCGTCATCCCTATGGAAGTGTTTGAGGGAATTTCACCTCTATATGAAGCCGATGTACGATGGCTTGTGCACATTGTAATGCTCTATATCTTTTCATAATAACTGTAATAATGCAAACACATGAAAACATTTACCTATTCATGGTTACACCTTTAAAATGAAATGCATTTGATTACATGATATAACGCCTGACATTGATCATGTGTTATAGTCAGTGTTATTAATATAGTATTATTTTTAAAGCTTTTGTTTTTATATTTTCATTTTAATTATATATTTTCAACTTTTGTCATTTCTACTAGTTTTAGTTTTTTTTCTAGTTTTTTATTATTATTTTATTTCTAGTTAGCTAATATTTCTAGTTAGCTTTATTTTTATTTCATTTTTAGTTTTAGTAACATTAGCACTTCAACTTATTTTATTTTCCATTTAAATTGATTTTCAATTTGAGTGTTTTTTACATTTAAGTGTAAAAATTTATATTTTATCTCATTTCAGCTTTATTTTAATTAAAATAATTTTGTATAGTTCTAGTTTTAACTAACACTGATTACAGTGAATATGTGAGTATTTGTGAGAACATACTATTGAATATAATAACGTTGTTGTTGTTTTTTTTATGATGATGAAATAAGTATTTTATGATGAATTATATAAACAGGCTTCAAATAAAGTTTACAAAAAAATCCAGGTATTTGATAGGAAGATTTTGTAGAAGTATTTTCTGGAGAAGGATTTGGTAACACTTTATTTTACAGTGCTTTGTTGCATATGTTACATGTAGTTACTATAGTCATTACTATAAATTGTGCTTAATTACATGCAACTAACCCTAAACCAAACCATAACCCTATAGTAAGTACATGATGTTGATTAATTATTACGCAGTACTTAAATGTATAATTACTATGGAAGCTTGATTCCACCACAGAATAAAAAATAAAAAAGGTAATTGTGACTTTTTATCACACAATTCTGACTTTTTATCTAAGAATTGTGTGACATAGTCAAAATTGCACGATATAAACTCGCAAATGTGAGTTAAAAAGTCGCAATTATCTTCTGAAGTGTTTTATTCTGTGGTGGAAACAAGCGTCCATAAATCCCACTGTAACACGGGCACTTTAAAATAAAGTGTAACCAAGTGTTTTCTGTATTTTGGGATCCACCATGTTTTTATTCATCTTTCTGGCTGCCAGATGCACCAGAATTGTATAATATATTATTTACAGTCGTGCTTTATGATCCATAACAGCAATTTCCGAACCAACATGCTGATAATTTATCAATTAAATGTAGAAAAAGTGTTAAAACGCGCTGAAAACAGCAATGTTCTGGTGAAAACGGCCGAACAGTGTGATCATAAACAACAAGGAGAAGCTTTAGATCCATATAAAGCACTAAGCGCATAATGAAATGTGTTTTACTTGTTGTTTGACTCATTATGCCGAGCGCAGCGGTTTGGCTGTGAAACATGACGAGTGTGGTGTGGCCGTGGGGCTGGAGATGTGCTTGTTTCTGCGCTTCGGCGTCTCTCTTTATCTTGGTACTTGTCCCGTGACATTATACTATAGATTGTGCTTTATGAGGCGTTGCGCGAGAGAGATGTGAGCTGATTTGAGCCGCCCGAGGGCTGAGGCAGTCGCTCGTGAAGCGATGTCGTCCAGACGCTGGTGAACGGTCACTGACAGGTCTTTGACACGAGACCGATGCTTTACGCTAGACATTGTGGTTCATTGATATGTTACCTGAAGTTATCGTGAAAAATTTGAACTTTTTTTTCTGTTAAAAAATAATAATTTTTATATAAATAAATAATATAATATAAATAAAACTATAAATAATAAATAGTGTTTAATAACTAGTGAATGAGACCGTTTTCTGGTTTCCAGAACATAAATCTGAACATTGGATAAAGCCAGGTTCAAAATCTTGTTTCATTTTGTTGACATATTAGAGTTGAAGGTTTTTACTGAGGGGATTTTAAATCTCTCTTTTTATCACTCCATAAATCAGAAAAAACTGTCAACAGATACAGACAGAAAAAAATACATTTTCACCATGTTTTTAGGGAATTAAATGTTGACCATGATGCCATAGGGTGTTCTGGGTGGTTGCTAGGGTGTTGCTATAAGGTTGCCATGGTCTTCTGAGTTGGTTTTTGCATTCCTCCAATGCAGTTGCTAGTTGGTTTCTAGGGTGTACTGATTGGCTTGTCAGTGTTGCTATGTGGTTCCTATTGTGTTCTGTGTGTATGCGTGCATATTTGCTATGCAGTTGCTAGGGTGTGGTTGTTGCTAGGTGATTTCTCGGGTGTTCTGGGTTGTTGCTAGGGTGTTACCATGCGTTTGCTAAGGTTTTCTGTGAGGGTTCAGTTCTTGCATTCCTGCTATGCAGTTGCAAGGGTAGGATAGTTATGGGTGGTTGTTAGAGTGTTGCTAAGGTGGGATGGTTTCTTTGTTTCTAAGGGTGTGCTGGCTGGTTGCCAGGGCTTTGCTATGCAGTTGCTAAGGTGATTTTTTTGCATGTTCTGGGTCATTTTGTTTTCTAGATATGACCTGGGTTTCTTCTTCAATGAAAGTTGCATTATTTGAGAAGTCAATCATGTTTGGAGCACAAATGCTGCAAGATGATGCACACACTGAATTTTAAAGGTATAGCGGAGGATTTTCCCGAATTTTAGAAAAGAACCGCCCTCTCCACTTATTGAAAAAAATGCACATGCGCAACACTCTACCTGCTCCCGAGAGGGAACGCCTATTAAACGATAGCATCGCTAATCATAGCTTACATTAACTTTTACTAGCAGTGATTTAAAATGGCATGCCAAACTTTACCTGTCGTAGAAACTTCGCGACTGAGGCATCAGTGGGAACCCCAACCTGTGCTTTTAGCGCACGCCAGCGTGTGAAATATTCGCCCAAAAACACTTGTCTTGTTTCTTTCTTCAGAGGCCTTTCTCTTCTTGTCATACAATTCGTAGACACTTTTTCTCTTGCGACCCTCAGACATTTTGAAAAAACCTGGTGAGAACCATAGCTCACCACACATATACACCTGAAAGTGGGCATGCGCAGAAAGGACGAGCACGTACGGCGGCCTTACGTAAACATATCACCAGAATGATTGACACTTAGGTGGACCAATAGTATAGGTTACCCACCCGGAAAAAGAAAATCCTCCGCTATACCTTTAACACTTTAAATTCTAGTTTCTAAATCTAAGTATGAGCAAAAGTAATACTGATGGACAAATATTATCAGTGTGCAAACAACATCCAAACAGTTGCATGCCGTTGTGTAGACTCAGGTTTGTGTTTGCTGAATGCATGTGTCTCTCAGCTGATGTTCATGAATGTGTCGGCCCGTCGGGCCTCTGTCTTCATGTGTTGATAAAGAGATTAGACCTGAAGCGCAGAGATCTGTGAACACATCCTCTGATCACTATCAGTCTTGTATCTCTCGGTCTGTGGGTGGCTGGATGGTCTCGAGTGGGTTTGCTCTGGTGGGCAGAGAGATGAAGATGTGTTCATTCAACACATTATCTTTGCTTTTTACTTCAGCATTGAAAATCTGTTGTGATTTGGTCTCATTTGACTGTCAAAGGCCCTGTTTACTCCTGGTGTTAAAATGCGCTTTGGTCGATCGGATCACAAGTTGACGAGAGAGACACGTTCCTGTTCACACCTGGTGTTTTAATGCGCCTATTTTGTCCACTTTTTCTGTCCTGATTTCTTCGAGGGGAGGGTCTATGGGTGGGTTAATGTATTTTTCTCTCTCTCCAGATCTTTCGATCTAATGGACAAAATAAGCTTGTGCAATTTACATATGAACACCCTTGGATACGACGGAAAGAGAGCATCAGTTAGTGTCCGCTCTGATAGACTCAAGACCAGCCGAACACTGTGAGTGTGTGTTAGAAATCAGGAATGGTGAGAGAACATTGTGCTTGGTACATTTTTCATCTTCAAACCAAACTTGGGTCTCCAGCTGACAAAGTTTAAATCTCGTCTGTCTCGAGCTGTTCCCATAATGTTTAGTAGGCGGAGAGTAGACGGTCTTTTGTGGCTCTTTGAACACATTCGATCACATGAGCGTTTACACTACGAAAGCAATCCAGTTCAATGAGTTTTCAACTACCTCTGGAAGTGATCGACAGTGGACCAGCTCAAAACGCTTTAGACCCCATCTAAGAGTGTGTGAGTCGAGCGGGAGCGAGGATCGGAGCGGTGTGATTTTGAGTGCGGGAGCGGGTTTTATAAAAGTCGGAGCGTCGTGGTTTTCACTCGCTCCACTACCGCTCAGTGAGTAGCTACTATTCATGCCAACGGGCCATTATAGAACTGCATTTTTAGTAAGAATCCACACGTTAAAAACCTTTAGCTAGCTAATGATACAGATGGATCACTCAAATCAACAAAAAAATTTGAAGGTTATGATGCCAGCGATGGAGATGCAGGAGGTTATATAGCCTAGTTCTCCAGCCTACTGAATATGATCGGGCAACATGATCTCATGAAAGTGTGTATCTATAGCACGATATTTATTTTCTCATGCCATTTAATTGCCAAAAATAGTTTTTGCGTGCAAATGATACGCACTGTAAACCCCTTGGGTTGGATCAGGGGTGTGGAGTGTGTGCGTATAACACGCCATAAAGTGCGTATCATGTGCACGGGAAAAATATTTTTGCCGTATAAATGGTACGAGAAATAAAATTTGTGCTGTAGATACACACTTTCATGAGATCAGGGTGGAAGCACATTTTAAACAGGTAACACTTATTCACACATGGTCGCTCTCTCACTAATGCATTGCATTCAAACTAATGTAATCTTACAGTGCTGTGTGTATTTGATGTCGAATGAGCAGAAATCTGTAAAAAAGTGCAACCCGTAGATAAAATAATAAAATAACTGATATTTTCTTCTTTCCAAACAAAATGTGCACATGATATTTAACTTTTAATGCAGATAACCATGTAATAAGCTTAGCATGTCATAGGAAAAGTTTGCACACTATCCAATAAACCACAATGAAACTATTCTCCTAGTAGTATTGTTTTTTAGTTATTTTTTTAATATGCCTGTATAGTATGAGCAGAACTTTGCGAGATTTCAAAGCATACTTACAGCCGCGATTTCCTCGGGGAGCGAAGCCGGAGCGGTGTTTCTGATATCAGTGAGCCCGGAGCGGAGCCGGAGCGGAGTGATTATTAAACGCTTGGAGCGCGGAGGGAAAATTGTTGCCTCTCCACTCCGTTAGCCTGTATTTATGTGATCCGATCGGTCTTATGGATCGCCAATGCCAATGCGTGATGTTGATCGGTCTCATATCTTCACAGATAAACCGTGTCAGTTTGTCTGTTATCGCCTTTTGGCGGACAGCTGGTAAGCCCCGTGATGAAGAGAGAGGCAGAAAAGAAGTAATTCTTGCCTGTTTTAGCGGCGGTTCCTCGGACAGATCGCCTAGCTTGTCAGGGTGTAACGTTGTCATAAAAAATTACGCATATTTTTCTCTCCGTTTTGGCCTTCCGTCCACACTGAGAAGGCGTTTTTATTAATGAAAACGAAGCTTTTTTGAAAACGCACTCCGAAGTGGATACATTTGAAAACGCCGTTTTCACGGTGTAATGTGGACTGTGAATCAAATTGTCAGGAGTGTCTCCCCTCCTTGTGTCCGTTTCCGTGGAGACATTGCTCTCCGCGATTTTTGTCGACAGTATTGTTATGATGCGTGGATAACGTGCACAATTGTGTTACGATTCAAAAACGTTATTGTTCATCAGACGAAACAAAAGCATTTCATTTTCACATGCGTGTAAGCCAAGGCGGCGAGAAAGGCAAGATTGCATACATTTTTTTTTTTTTACAAATATACATAAAAAAAGCAATATTCGAATAGTAACTTCAGCATTTGAATAGTATAGATTTTTTTAATATTCAAATTATATTCAAATTTCAGAATTCGTTCCAACAGGCCGAGTGTAAACAGGGCCATAAAGTCCACTTTAAAGATCATTCAGAAACTCAGAAAATGCAATATATACACTATAATGAAAAGAAGAATTATATATCTGATATACATATAGTGTACAGTGTGTGTGTGTATATATATATATTATCTAAAACAGATTTTTTGTAGTTTGGCTACAGTTTTAAAGTTTTTTCACTTAGACTTTGTGGGAGTTTGAGCTGATATCAGTATCAGTATCCAACCTTTTATTGATGCACTTGTATATTATACAAGGTCATGTCAACCGTGACTCAAATATGAACAAACTCCAGCGCCAGCAGTTGATGAAGGTTTTTAACACACGCTGCTTCATTCATCACGCCGCTCCCCTCCATCAGCACGCAGATGTTCCTCAGATGGAAATGAGACTCGTCTTCATTGGGGTTGATGGTGAATAACTGTCATCTGTGCTTCGCCGAGGTTTGCTGTTGTCATGGATACATCAGATGAAATTGGCACAGAGAGCGAGTGAAAGAAAAGCTGTCAGGAATTGTGAAGTTTCTTGAATACTGTCCTGGTTCTGCTAAAGATCTCTCTTGAGCGCCCAGTCTCGTAAAGCACACAGTGGGTCTGTAGTGAAAGATGACGTTTTAACAGCACTCCTTTAAACCATCCGAGGTTAACGATTACAGCCATCCAGGCTAAACCCTGCCCGCACAAAACCTCTCTCTAAGAACATCTCTATTTAAAAATCAATTGGCACTACTGGCAAAAACAGTGTGTTTTTTTCATGCACTGGGCAATTTTGAGATTTTAGGCTATTTGGCTTTTCAAAACATGTCTTTTTCAGAGTAGTGTGAAAGAAAACATCCAAAATACACTTTTTACGTGTTTATTTGATTGCACTTTATCTATTTGCGTCTGAAGATTTCAATTACAGTGTGGATTTTTAAAGGGTTTCAAGTGTTTTCCTCCACTTCAGCAGCCCTTATATACACTGAACTTCTGAAGTCTATATTCTGAAGGTTTTTACTGAGGGGTTTGTTCATATATCATTCACACTGGTTTTATACAGCATCTCATTCCTAAAAACATGGTGAAAATGTATTTCTGACAGTATTTTCTGATTTATGGAGTGATAAAAAGAGAGATCCAAAATCCCCTCAGTAAAAACCTTCAACTCTAATATGTCAACAAAATGAAACAAGAATTTTGAACCTGGCTTTATCCAGTGTTCATATTTATTTTCTGGAAATGTATGTGAATTATTTATATGTTTTATAAGATAATGACTAATTTGCTTATTCAAACATAACATTTCAGAAAACCAATACAGTTTTATTTTGAATTTTTTTGCAATTCTTAATGTAATCAATTGGAGAAGTATGGTGATACCTATTCGTTTTTTAACCATATTCACCTGTTGAATCTTGAATTAAGAAATTTTCCATTTATAATATTGCGTTTATACAAGCATATTTAGTTAATTCGTGGTACCAAGTATCACTATTACTAATGCTTGCACTGTAATGTATCGGTATGATATATTCCTATTCTTTTTCAGCTTAAACTGGATCTATGAGTGACAAGACTGTCCCAGGGGCACATGGCTTCCCAATTTAGAGTTGTGCAGTCGCTCTCGGCAATAATGACAACACAAAGATGGACAGACACAAAGAAAATCAGACGTACACTAATAGAGGGACCTGAATATTACTGAGACTTGAGGGTGGACTAATGTAAGACCGCATAGCAATGCCAAAGCAACCATACTAAACACCACATTTGCTTTCAATTTTAATAGTCTTCTTTAGTCACTTTAGGTTTTTTTTTTTCTTACATGTATTTAAGTGGTAATTTGTGCAGGTCTTATTTGCGTTAGTCATAGTTTTTATCTTTTGACGAAAATGTAATTTTGATATTTCATCAAGTTATTTATTAATGTTTGTACCTTTAACTTTTTTGTTGTACGAAAACATGCAAATTGATAAAAACATGTCAAAAGGTTGTTTACACATTTAGAATATCGTTATAGAACTATATAGTTTAGAATTTATATGTAAGCTATAAGGTACAAGAGGCTGTGCTGTGTCATGAATAAGTCACGGCTGAAGGGCGTTGTTTGGCACTACGCGAAGCGGAGTAACACCGCTTTTATGAAACGGTTACCACACAATACAAATATTAAAGCCGAAAAATATGTATCAATGCAACTTTCATGAAGTAAAGTCACTAAAAGCTTTCCTTCCGCTGGAAAAAATAGTCCCTGACCGTAAACAGCAATATAAGTTACATATATTATTTCACCATTAGATGGCGGCAGAGACTGTCTTTATGAGTGAGTCCGTCAGTAGAGAAGACTTTTACATTGAAAGGACTCAAACTTGTGATCACGGAGAAGGAAGATGTGGATAGATGACTATAGGCTCGGGGAAACCCCTTAACTGTTAAAAGGACAAGATATCGCAGCGGACATTCAAACTGATTTTTTTCCTATGAATATCGGACTGGCCTGAAGGAAAATGCTACGTCTACTGTAAATGCAGGTACACTCGCTCACTCGATCTCTCACAATACTCTACTATTAGTATTATAATGAACAATATCAATGAGATCAAACATGTTTACGTTGCTAAGGCTGGTTGCTGGAGGGTGTGTAGTGATACATAGAACCGTTGGGTGAAGCGGTCATAGAACACAGCTATTGACCAATCAGAATCAAGGATTGGAGCTAACCGTTTTATATATATATATAGTTTAACCAAATGTTTGAAATAAAACGTTTTTACATTTTTATTTACATTTTTATTTCAGTTCATGTTTATTTTATTTCCAGTTTGTTTGTTTTTTATATAACCCTGTTATCAGCACAAACTAAATACTTCCATAAAACTGACCTTGTAAAAAATATAAGCTCCTAAATAGCATATAATGAATATACTAAAGTTAAAAATGCACTCTTTTCTGTTCTGGAGACTGTGTAGAATATTGCATTATGTGTAATATGTCGTTATGGCAACAGCATATTCACACGGGAGTTGCACACTCTGACTTTGCATGTAACTTAGTTCACATTTGTATTTGCAACATTTTTTTAAATCAAAAACAAAAACAACAAGCATTTTAATTAGTAATTTTGTTGACGAGATTAACACCGGTGCACTAGCCTGATGCAAAGTGTAAAGAAAGCTTCTACACACCAGTGCTGTTCATTTGCAGTGAGTGAATGAGTGTGTGTGTGTGTGTGCAGAAGTAGGTGTGTGTGAGCCGTCAGGGGATAATTATAGCTCAGCACCTCCTACTTACACAAGCAAACAAATCCATCAGTTGTTGGGTTCTGTTCTGTCTCTTATTTGCTCTGAGATTCTTGCTGGATTAGTTTGTTAAACCAGCAGAAAATTCAGAAGGACATGTTGTGTAATTTGAGACGGGAGTGTATCATTTCCTCTGTCTTTCTGAACACACATCTGTCTCGGATCAGGTGCAATGCAAATTAAGTTTTCTCTTTCTCAAACCCCAGTGAATCTGCTGTCTACAACACTGTGTTGCATTGAGCAGTGCATTTTTAATTAGGCTGATAAAAACTCATTTAAAACTTTTTTTTGGATTTTTTTTTTTTTTTTGCTAATGTATGAAATATTTTCATA
>FLSR01004886.1:214668-226089 GCA_900092035.1 Leuciscus waleckii | reverse complement strand
TGGAGGATTTTCTTTTTCCGGGTGGATCATCAAGACTATTGGTCCTCCTAATTGTCAATCATTCTGGTGATGTTTACGTAAGGCCGTCGTACGTGCTCGTCCCTAGGTAGGTTTTGCTTTCTGCGCATGCGCACTTTCAGGTGTATATGTGTGGTGAACTACGGTTTCAGCCATTCATTGCTCGCCGTTCTCACCGGGTTTTTTCAAAATGTCTGAGGGTCGCAAGAGAAAAAGTGTCTACGAATTGTATGACAAGAAGAGAAAGGCCTCTGAAGAAAGAAACAAGACCAGTGTTTTTGGAAGAATATTTCACTCGCTGGCGTACGCTAAAAGCTAAAAGCACAGGTTGGGCTTCCCACTGATGCCTCAGTCGCGAAGTTTCTACTCGACAGGTAAAGTTTGGCATGCTATTTGGAGAAATCCATTTAAAATCACTGCTAGTAAAAGTTAATCTAAGCTATGATTAGCGATGTTAGCCCTGGCACAAGTCACGCACCGCGCAGACACGGTAAACATTTCTCGTACACATGTTTAATAGGCGTTAATCCTCCGCTATACCTTTAAATAACCATTCACAATCCATACGTGTTGTCCCTTATTCTTGAGTCTCTCCATCTTTCTGACTTCGGTTTGAACATAAAAGGCTAAAAGTTGTTTAAATTTTCAGTGTGTGTCTGTGTGAGGTAAAAGGACACGAGCCCTTGAAGCTCCGCCCCCTGTGCCGGGAGAAGCAGCTCATTTGCATTTAAAGGGAAAGACACAAAAACGGTGCGTTGTTGCTCACCATCAAAAAGTGACAATTTTAACATGCTATATAAAAATATCTTGGGGTATTTGAGCTAGAACTTCACACACACACTCTGGGGACATCAGAGACTTATTTTACATCTTGTGAAAAGGGCATTATAGGACCCCTTTAAAATAAAGCTGTTTTGGGATGATTTATATTGTGAATAGCTCAAAACAAACGCATGCATTCGTGATGTAAGACGTGAACATGAACGACAGCAGGACATTCTGATATACAAAGTTTATTGTACATTTGCCCATGAGCTCATGGATTTGAGTGACTACACGACGACAGATATGCTACATAATAATCAAAAGCTATATATATTTAGTATGGCATTTAGCGGTTCAGAACATGCCGGCAAGCATTCGCTTCTCTTGAGAAGAAAAATAAACGACAACAGCAGCGTTCATCGTTTGTGGAAAACAGCAATCATGGATTTGATCCGAGAACATATAGGCGTGGTGGCAGACGATTAAATGACATTAGCTAAAGCCAAAAAAAAACACCATTTCTGTCAATGTGAATCACATGAGTGTCACTTTCCACACAAAGACGAGAAACGTAAGGCTTGCAGGATATGTGACATGCGCGGGCCTTTCCTTCTGCTGGATTCATGCGCTCTTTCTTCTTCAAACAAATGTGTAAGATTCAAAAAGCAAAACTTTTGGTCCATAATGATCATATCGAACACTTAAAACGGTAAAATAATAACTTAGCCAGCATTACTTGCATGTATCCTCAGACAAGTGTGTGTGCTGGTTAGTGCTGGTCTAGCTTTTCAAGGTCGTTCTGGTGAAGCTAGTCGAGTTTGCTGGTTAACTGAGTAAAAAAAAATCCTGGTGGTGAAGAATCATAAACACCACAGTTATATTAATGACGCTTTACAATAACCCAGCAAACACAAATATGTTCTAAGAATTCTCACTTAAGTTATGAAAACATTTAATGTTCAAAATTTCGTTTTTAAACGTGCAAACGTTAAAGGGGCTCTATGTAGAACTCAGAAAGCCTTGTTATTAGCGACACCGGTGGACATTAAGTGAACTGCGGCCAGAACTCATTCTCACGTAACGGACAAGTCTAAACATGATTCAATATATATTCAATACACTCACGGCGAAGCTCTTTTTCGTTCTTTGCTTAGAAGTAAAAAGTTGGGAGCGAACATCCTGACGCAACGTTTAGATGAATATGTAAATATGTGCTGCACGCTTTCCTTTCAATAATAAACACGACAAAAATGACAGCGGTGTGAAAACAGTGTTTGCGGCGGCTCTGAGATTCACCGAGATCATGACGACAAATGAGGTCATTAAAAATTACACTGTTATGATATTTTGATTAAAAGTATATTTGAGATTATAGATCCGGGTATATGAGACTATAGTTTGAATTAATCTCTTTTCTTTGCTTGACACTTTGACATTACAGTACAGAACGGCTCTTAAGGCTATTTTATCCTGAACATTGTATAAGCATTTGTTTCGTGTGTCAGTGAATGAAAGAGAGGATCTCGGGAGCGTAAATGTCACATCCTTTTGATTTTCCCGGCAAATCCGGCCTTCGCATAAAAATCAGGCTCTCATAGACAACCTATAAAGTCGGGGAAGGTCTCATTTTTAACGTTTCGTTACAAGCTGTTCACACATTGGCAATAAAAAAAGCAATTAATTAATACATGAAAATTCCTACATAAAGCCCCTTTAAGTGAACATTCCATTGTATCAATCTTCAAAGACTATGAGAATGATACTTTTGAATATTCTGTGAACATTCCGAAACAAAGTAACATTTAAAAATGTTAGACGAACGTCCAACTGAAACATTCCATGAACGATGTATAAATGTTTTTGAGAACATTATTAAAGACCAGAAAACTTTGAATGAACGTTCTATTAATGTTGAAATTAACGTGAACTAAGATTAATAAATGCTTTAGAAGTATTTATCATTGTAAGTTCATGTTAACATAATTATGAAACCTTATTGTAAAGTGTTTCCAGATTTACTTATAGTCTCGTGGAAGTTCGTTCATATCTCAAACCTCTCTGAGTTTCCCGTGGTTGTGTGTGTGTTGTTTGTGCGATGTAATATGTCTATCGTGAAGGTTGTGTGAGTCTGTACAGTGAAAACAAAACAACAGCGTTAAGAAATACATTCACAAGCATTTCAGAACCAAACTGAGCTCAAGTAAACATTTACACACAACTGGAAAAAAAAACTGACAGTGTTATAAAAGATACCAAAGGCAATGTAGCAAAATACACAATATTCTTTGGAAAAACAAATTGAAACCAAGCAAAGGCAACTGTGACGATATTCAACTCAAATCACTATTACAGATTCACCGATTGAATGTGCAGAACTCAACTCTCTTACAAACAAGTACCGTGGTGTACAAATGAGATTACTATGGTACTTCTCATCCGATGGCATATTCATGTAAGAGATTGTCAGCCTCAGATCTGTCACATGACCCAACTCAAATGAATCAATGACTTGTCTTACTCAATATGTGTCTGTTAGGCTATAAGATGTTGCAGCCATGTTTACCACAGTATTCTGACTTTACATCACATATATATATTGATTGTTGTTTGAATCCAGGAAGTAATTCTGCTGCTTTTACTCAATTTTAAGCATTTTGCATTCAGTTCAGGGAGACCGGGGCAAGTTGTCACATGGCAAAGATGCGTTGAGTCAAAAGAGCAAATACACCATTGTTTGTTTTGTTCATTTTATATGAATAAAATTACATATTTCACTGTCAGCTGTTTTTTTGTAACTTATAACTTATATATGTAACTTAATGTTAACTAACGAACCTTACTGTAAAGTGTTACCCTTATATAATATAGTGGGGCATGTTGTCACAACTGCCCTAGATACAGTAGGGCAACACCAAGGTCCTGGGTTTGATTCCCAGGGAATACATGAACTGATAAAATGTAAACATCGCATGCAATGTTAGTCTGTAAGCATCTGCCAGATGCTTAAATGTAAATGAACTATTTTTCCTGGGCAACAGCTTGGTGTGACTGAACACACCATGAGAAATATTCACTGTTTTGGAAAGTGTGACAACTTGCCCTGGTTGTCCAGCACAGCAACAGATGAACAGCATTAAAGGGAGAGACTGTCGGATATCTGAACACAGGAGATATATGGAAGACGAGATGATGTAAACTACCTATCCTCTTTGGAGATGTTCAGTCTGACTTCTACGGGAAACCAACTTTATATCCGGCCGACTGTCCGGTCTTCATACAGACATTTTTGTTCAATATGGTTTCGAGCAATAAAACAAACAATAAAAGGCAACAGAACATCAATTACATCAGAACAAGGCAAAATGATACAGTGCATTTCTCACGTAAAATTAGTGCATTCAAAATAGTAGTTTTCCCTGTTTCATGAGTGATTCAACTAATTAACAAGAGTTCGTTTATGTTCAACTTCATACAACATCTGGCCCTCATGTTCAGACGACATGTATTAGAAAATGAAATGTTTATATATATATATATATATATATATATATATATGTTGAATGATTGTGAAGCAGACATATTACGTTATTAAACGTTACAGAAAATTTTTATGTACAATGTTTTTATAAATTGCTTTGGAAGGTTTAGTGTCTTTAGGAAAAGTTTTTTTGTTGTTGCAGAAAATAGGCTTTTTTTTTACCATTTAAAGAATTAACTTTAAATATACATTCTTTTTAAATATTCCTAATTTATCCACATGCAAGTTATTAATACAGGGTGTATTAGAAAATTGTAAACTTGAGAGAAAGTGATATTTTATATTTCTTATGTACTTGAAGTGAATTTCCTAACCATGGTATTAATTTAGGGAATATTGTGACGGACATTAAGTGACCTGGTTTAAAGACGTTTTGAAATTCACAAGCTGTCGTGAAATACATTCACAATGAACACGGACAACACTTTTCAAAGGGATCCTTCATCCGAAATCTCTCATTATTTACTCCTCGCCCTCATGTTTATCAGCAACTAACAACTTACATTTCACTATTCCTACATATAACTTCAGAAGGCTTGGAATACGAGTCAAATAAACGACAAATAATTCCAAACAGTTTGATTGTTTGTTCATATGAACTATACACCTTCTACCAAAAACTTCTGTAAAGCATCTGCCGAATGCATCCACGTAAATGTACGCTTATGTGTAGTTTTGGCCTTTTTGGAGCTTGACAGATGCTTGTATTTTTCGTTGCACAGAAGCAAACGACTCCTACAGTTTGGAACGACACAAGAGTGAGTAAACGATGACAGAACCTTTGGGTTATTTTTTGGTGAACGATCCCTTTGAAGGATTAGTTCACTTCAGAATGATAATTTACTCACCCTCGTCATCCAAGATGTTCACGTCTTCCTTTTTTTTCAGTGGAAAAGAAATGAAGGTTTTTGAGGAAAACATTCCAGGATGTTTCTCCATATAGTGACTTCAATGGGGTCCAACGGGTTGAAGGTCCAGATGTGAGTTTCAGTGCAGCTTCAAAGTCTCGACACGATCCAGCCGAGGAATAAGAGTCTTATCTAGACAAACCAGCCGACATTTTATGACAAAATAAATATTTATATACTTTTAACCACTAATGCTCATCTTACACTAGCTGTGGTGTATCACGTTGAAAGGTCACGCGTGTTCCGGGTTAGAAATGTAGGAAAGGGCGAAAAACTCAATCTCATTTTCTCGTCCAACTTCAAAATCGTACGATATCGTTAGTTTACCTTTTAGTTATTTTGTAAATGGCCTTTGACTTTATTTTTGCACGTTCACTTTGTAAACACTGGGTCTGTTCTTACACCTACGTCACGCTTGACCTTTCAACCTGATTGCGTAATGTGTGTCGCACCACAGCTAGTGCAAGATGAGCATTTGTGGTTAAAAAGTATATAAATGTGTATTTTGTTTTATAAAATGTCCACTGGTTTGTCTAGATAAGACTCTTATTCCTCGGCTGGATCGTCTCGAGACTTTGAAGGCTGCACTGAAACTCACATTCGGACCTTCAACCCGTTGGACCCCATTGAAGTCACTATATGGAGAAACATCCTGGAATGTTTTCCTTAAAAAACCTTAATTTCTTTTCAACTGAAGAAAGAAGACATGAACACCTGGATGACACGAGGGTGAGTAAATGAACAGGAAATTTTAACTCTGAAGTGAACTAATCATTTAATTAGTGAGATGCAAATCCAGAAAATGTTCTTATAGATGAAAATGCACCACATGTGAAACGATAAACGTGTGTCTCTCATCCATCCTTACGTCAACCTGATGGATAAAGCTCCCAGAAGTCGTTTCCAACGTTTGCCGTCTCCTCGTGGAGCCGTGCTCGTAAGTGAAACACTGCTTCTTAAACACGCAGGTGCTCACAAATTCAGTCTAGCCAACACAATCTCATGAAAGTGCGCATCTATAGCACAAATGTTATTTCTCGTGCCATTTATACACCAAAAATATTTTTTGCGTGCAAATGATACGCACTGTAAACCCCTCGGGTAGGATTAGGGGTGTGAAGTGAGTCGCTGAGTCCATAAAGTGCGTATCATATGCACATTTTTGGCGTATAAATGGCACGAGAAATAAGATTTGTGCTATAGATACGCATCTTCATGAGATAGGGCTGGTCTAGCGCTGGTCGTAACGACGTCCCGCGTGGTTTCAATGTTCTTAAAGATGATAACGCACCACATGTTAAACGATAAACACGGTTTTCTCATCCATCCTGACGTTAGCCTGATGGATAAAGCTCCCAGAAGTCGTTTCCAGCTCTCAAACTTTTGCCATCTCCACCTTAAAGATGAAAATACACCACATGTGAAACGATAAAGACTGTTCCGGTGTCTCTCCTCCATCTTTACGTCAACCTGATGGATTACGCTCCCAGAAGTCATTTTCACTTCTCTTCTGCTCGTGGAGTTGTGCTTGTAAGTGAAACTCTGCTTTTTAAACACGCAGGTTCCCACAAATACAGTCTAACGCTGGTTTGTAAAGACTGGTTTCACTTGGGTCCGGTCCAGCCTCGGTCCCCGTAAGCGCCGTCTCCGGTGGCTGAATGAGGCGACGGGACACACAGGTCGGAGTCCGTGTCCGACTCGCCCTCCGCGATGTACGGCCTCATTTAGCGCAGCGCGCACGCCGCTAAAATAAGCGTTGTTCAGAAAGTCCAGGTTTTCTTTGGACTGCGAGATGCTGAATCCGCTGAAGGAGCGTTCGAGTTCCTCGTGATCCACCGAAGGGATTGATACGGACGTGTCGCTCTCGGCTCCGGCTTGGGAAAGCCGCCCGTCTTCGCGGGAATGATGTGCACGAGATCCTCCGTTGTGTCCGGTGGACGAGCGCTCGTGTGCCGGAGGCGGAGGGATACGCACTAGCGAACCGGGATCGGGGATCGGACCGGGATCAGGGATGGTTTGTGGATGCCGGGATGTGGATGGAGGACAGTGGTGATTGACACAGGTCGAGGTTGGCGGGTCGAAGTTCTTCTGTCCTGCGGAGCTGTTGGACCGGATGATTTTGGTGATGGATCCGCTCTTCTCCATGTGCTCCACCGGACTGTGGTACGGAGGCGCCGGGTCGGGCTCCTTAGAGGCGAAGTAGGCGTCCGTCTCGGACTGCGGGATTCCCATGCGCTGGATGTAGATGTTCACCAGGAAATCCAGCTTTCTCTCCATTGACATCACCTGTGGAAGAGCAAGATCTCGTTGTCTTATTATGACATTATCTTAATAAAACAAACAATAAATCTCAGAATGTCCGGATCTCAGAGACTTAGGTTAGGTAAAGAATCCTAAAAAATGACACCCACTTAATAAGAATCACAAGCTGAAGTGTAATAAAATACATGAAGACTTTTTTTTTATAGACAGACAGATTGAGAGTGAGATTAAGATTTTTGCCTTTATTGTGATAGGATAGTATAGAGTGGACAGGAAGAGAGGTGGGAAAGAGATGGCGGACGGGATCGGGAAAGGTCCACGAGCCGGGATTCGAACTCGGGTCACCCGAAGCACAACGGCGATATATGTCGGCGTGATGACCACGAGGCTATCGGTGCTGACAGATTGAGAGTGACTCTTGAAGCACCAGCACCACATCCTCGTGTACCACTGTTTGAAGAATTAAACTTCCAGAATCTGGCGTATGTTTTGGGAGGAATTTTTAGTTCAATCATGCAAAACGGACTTCAGGGTAGGAGATGCACTAAAAATGAACTCCCAAAACAGTGGTAGAAGAGGATGTGGTGCTGGACCTTCAAGAGTCACTCTCAATCTGTCTGTCTATAAAAAACAGTATTCATGTATTTTACTACACTTCAGCTTGTGATTCTTATTAAGTGGGAGTAATTTTTTAGGATTCTTCACCTAACCTAAGTCTCTGAGATCCTGATATCTTGCACTTCTGGAGACTGCAGGTAGGTTTCAGTTCTGGAAAATGGTGGCGCTGGAGACTGAAGGGTTCCTGATGGTTTCACACTTTAATTCTTCACCTTAATTCTTAATTCTTTTGCAGTTAACATGTGTCTTTTCTTCTCCACATGTTTTTGTCTGACCCAATGAGCATTTCACTGTCCAATGGTCATGCCTTAACAGCAATTTCTAGTATTGCATTAGTATTGCATTCTTCTCATGGGCATTTGAGAATTTTTTACTTTTCAGTCTTAGTTAAATCTCTTTTTGGCTTATTTTATCTGTAAAAGAATAATTCTGCACACCTGAATATAAGACGTTTTTCATTTCCAACCTTCATGAACAATTATATATCACTTATAAATGATTAAATACAAACTGAATAGTAGTTATTAAGATTAATGTGGTTTGGAATTGGTAAACTGTGCCTGGAAAAAAATATGATCAGAAAATCAACATGCCTAATAATTCTGCTCGCAGTGTATATTGTTGCTGAGAAGCTAAAACAAAAATTGACACGACGCCTCTCTTCAAACACTGGCTGAAACTGACGCTAAAAAGAACACAATTTTAGCAAAAGTGTGACTGTTAAAGGGTTAAAGACAATTTGGAGTTTTGTGTCCTTTAGTTCATGTCTATTTGCTACGCAAAGATGGAGCAAAATATTGCTGATCATATTGAATATTCGCAGGAGAATATGCACATTTTTGTCCAATCAAATGCCCACTAGAATGTCATTCTTTGATTTTATATACTATAATTTATTTATTCATGATAATATAAATCCAACATAGTAGCCTGGTGAACAACCTCTCAATGTTTTAACACGCTTTTATAATTAAGCTTCTCTTATGAGTCATTATGAATACCCATTTTAAATGTATTCCTTTCTGAACAATCTTTAACCAAATAATCCCTCTTCTTCCGATGAGCGTTCGCCAAGCTGTAATAAGAAAATATAGGTAGACTCGAAACCCTGATTAGTTCAGTGTAAATGATTTATTGTGATGGACCTGTTTCTCCACTTTCCCGAGTCGTCCCATCATGCTGGGATCCTCCGGCAGTTCTCCGTCTGTGGTTCCTTTAGGACGATCCTTGTCTGTTATCGGAGCGCCTCGACCAACAATCTGATCCACTCTAACAATCAGTTAAAGAGAGGAAACATCTTGATAATTCATGAGTTTTTCCTGCAAACATCTGTTATTGGGGAAATATGTGAACCGGTGATTCATTATACAATTGGCAAAAAAACTTTTTTGATATAATCACCAATTGGTACGTAAACTAGATTTGTTTAACTAATTAGATTTATTGAGTTTTGAGTTTATCTATTTCCATTACATGTTCATTGTTAGTAACCCAAAGTTTTATAACAACAATATTCATATCAAAGAAACAATAAACCATGTATTCCATCTTGAAGCACAAAGCATTGTGGGATGTAAATGAATGCATGCGGAGGGAGGGATATGGTAATGAGTGGGCGTGTCCACACACAGATGGACAGAGATGATTGGACAGAAAGAGTCAGGTCCTCCAGACAGACGTTTTCTGTTGATATTTGCCATTTTTGAACAATGTGTCAACGTGAAATCACATCTTTAACTGCGTATTACATGTGGAATGCGAATGTAAGCATCAGTTTGACACATTATCCAAAGTTTCAGATGATGTACTACACTAGCAGGGGTGCTTCTGATCTGAGACACTAGATACGGTTTTCACCAAAGCATCAAAAATATTATATCACTTCCAATTTGCTCCAAATAGTCCTTAAAAAAGCACTGCATTGCTCAGCAGAACGCTGGGAATCAAGCAAGCCCTGCTGAGACCGTATGAAGAAAACTGCACTTGCGAAAGAATAAAAATAGTGCATCATGTTGCATGCCTTAAACAACGCCATGCCGACATGCGTTAGCAACAACAGCGATGCTAAATGAAATTAACACCATTTTTGGACGTGTGCATCTCCATTTGCTGCTTCTAACTGCCGTAACGCTTCATTTCCAAACAGCGGTGCAGGCAAACTATAGCTTAACCAGTTTTAGTTCAGCTACATGACTAGTAACTCACCGAAAACGTGACATTTGGTTCCCCTGCTTTTCTCTCAACGAAGCGTCTCTTGTGATTAGTTCAGTCACAACAAACAAAGGTCATGAAGTCAATTAAGAGTTGATCATCAGGAGCGGCCTGGAGCGTTTGGGCCGTTTCAACACTGATAGACTGGATTATTTAGAATAAGAGCCACTCTTAGAAGAAAAGGTTTTATTTAGAACATTAAAGGTTCCGTCTGGCGCTTCGTATATACAGTGCGGAATCTTTTAGGGGTTCCGTAATGGGATCATTTTTGGGAAATAGTTTTAATTAATTAATTTTTTATGAATTAAGCAGCTCGTACAGAAGTGGCCCAAAGTGATGTCCAATCTTCACCCTTTATTCAAATATTATAAAAATATTGTTCAATATTTTGTAAGCATATTGTTTTTTTTTAAAGTCGAATGTTTTATTTTCGATAATAACGCAATAAAACATGCCAAAATTTTGGCCAGGTTGTCATATAAAGAAATTATAAGCAAATGCTAATTCAAGAGAGAACCAACGGAATATTAGGTATGATTTTTTCTGTGAGCTTATTGTTTTTATATGCATTTTTTGCATAGTAAAATAAAAATTGTAGCTGTAGTTTGCCTTTTTTTGTTGTTGTTGCTGCTAAATAATTGTCAGATAAATAACTTAAAGGGGCTTTATGTAAGAATTTTCATGTATTAATTGCTTTTTTATTGCCAATGCGTGAAAGCTTGTAAAGAAACTTAAAAGCGAGACCTTCCCCGACTTCAGAGGTTGTCTATGAGGAGTTACACCTCGGGTGTGCATTATTTTTGTAATAATTCAACGCCCTGGAGTCGATTATTCTGCCTATACTACGGTTACCACACCTCAAAGCATTGTTCAGATGATGTATTTCAAGACATTCGTCAGGTTTTTGTCCTTAAACACTCTTGTGTGTAGGACTACTTTCTTACGCATCTAATCCCACACCTCCGTTGCTAATTCCAAAACGTCATTTTAGAGCTATTGATAGATAGCAGACTAATGCAGTTATTAATGCAGTTATTAGAGAGAGAGAGAGAGAGAGAGAGAGAGAGAATACGTGTGTGAGTATAACGAGTGTGTGTGTGT
>FLSR01004886.1:136267-152535 GCA_900092035.1 Leuciscus waleckii | reverse complement strand
GCGCGGGCTATGATTGACAGCTCGCTCACGAGGGCGGGTCTGTGTTGAAACGCTCCTGTCAATCAACCATCGTGGGAGGGGCGTCGATTTTGTGACGTCACAAAATCGAACAGCTTGATTTGAGATGGGAGGAAACATATAAGAAGATTTGAAAAAAATAAAAACACGGGATGGATTTTTATCATTTTATGATGGTTGTGTACAGGCACTTACCCTTGACCCTTTTAAGTGTGCAAACTAGAAGAGTATTGGCAATGAGCATGCATTGCAATCTCCAAGGTTCTTGACAAGAGTAAGCTTTATTGTGGATCAGACTTTACTCCGATAGTCAAAATTCTGGTTATGTGAGGCTGCTTCCTCCTCTTCTGTCTTTCTTTCTCATTCTCTTTCTCTTGTTTCTTTGTCAGGGGTCAGCTGCATCAGCAGTGCTGTGAGGAGTGGACTCTGGTCAGTGAAGAGACTCAAGCTAAGATGGCCCGCATGGCAGCAGCTGCAGCATGGGGACTGGGTGAGGGGGGAATGAGACATTTCACCTAATTCTAATTAAAAAACATCATTGTGTTTCGCATTGTACTAAAATTAGGTTGAAGTTCAGGAATTTGTGAATTCGTGTGTGGGATACAAGTTTATCTGGTGGCTTCAACTTCAACTGGCAGTTTTATCCAATTTTCACTAGTTTTGATAAAACACTGCTAGCAAGCCCCTGTTTAATTTCCACTTATTTCTCAAAAGGCAGCACTATAATCACATTAACACAATGATGCATAATTAAAATTACACTTCTATAGGACAGAGATGCAAACTGCTCACCTTTAGGGTGAGTTTACTGTTATACATTTTGAGCAAAATTGGTTATTTACATAATTCGTGCAGTTTCATAGTTTTTGTAGTTTAGAGTGTTTGTTTGGGGTGCGATAAGGGGTTAGTGCACGAACGTACAACACATTCTTGATGTCAGACGGCAACAGCAGCCAATTGCAAGTCTGACAATACTATATATACATAGCAACATTAAGCTAGATGTTAACTACAGTTGGTTACATGAAGCAATAAGGCAACTTCCTAATGTAAGTGCTTTGAAGGCCATTCAAATTAGAATATTTGTTATTACAGAAATATCATACAATCATGTAATGTTAGTGTTTTAAAATCCCCAAAAGAAAATTGTAAATAAGTTTTATAATTGTAATTCACTAAATATTTATTTAAATTTAAAGACCTAATGTTGGTGTCTCTGTCTCTGCTTACCTGTAATAATAAAAAAGCTACATTTCACAACTCATATTTCAAGGAGGTGAGTTCATATGAAATACTTAAAATTAACAACAGCCACAAAAAAGTGCATTTTCATTTTCATGTACTTTCTAAGAAGATATGTTTTAATGAAGCAACAAGATTCTATTGTGACTTTTGACCTGAGAACACACAACTCAGAGTTCAAATGCTGTCATTATTCATCAGTCAATCAGTATCAGTTTAGAATAAATATAAATTAGAATTTACTGTGGTTTCATCATTCTCATTTTCTCCTTGAAATAATTGGATATAATATTGAGTATTCTTCTGCTTTTAAAATCTCCACATTGCTGGGAAACTTTATCTTCAATATGAGTCTCAGATATTGCATACAAATATTTTGTTTATATTATTAGTTTATTATTTTGTAGAAGATGTAATAGTTATATATAATATAATTCGCTTCTTTGTGTGTTTGTCAGGCCACTGGGACAGTATGGAAGAGTATACCTGTATGATCCCACGAGACACCCATGATGGAGCCTTTTACAGGGCAGTGCTTGCTCTACATCAGGATCTCTTCTCATTGGCTCAACAGGTACTTCATATGAACAACTAATGAGAGTTATTAAATGAGCTAATTTTTCATCATCTAAAAATGTCCAACTCACTGTACATAGAAGAAACAACCAGGACGGAGATGAGGGGTAAAGTTGTTCAGTCAAAACGAGGAGCACAAAAGTTGGCGTGGTGCATTGTTTCTGTTATGTAACATTGGTCAAAGGCTACCATCAGTCTGCACATAAAATTACTTGGCTAATGTTTGGACCCTGTGGTGATTTGATGTTCCTTTTTCCAAAATGAATGTGTGTGTGGGAGAGAGAGAGATGAGATCATACACATGGAGAGCATCACAGACACACTCATGTACTCTTTGTGTTCATCAATATTATCCTGTCATCCCACCTGCTCTATTACTCATGAGGCATTGTGACAAAGGTTATTTTAATGAAACACAGTTCCAGCATGACTCGAGTTTAATGCTGGAAAGGAAAGTAGCCATTCACAGGATGAGATCCAGATTACACTGTGCTTCTGGTCAGAGCAGGTCATTTTGGTTAGTAGAGCTGCATGATATATTGAAATGATCAAAATATCACCAATGTGCATATCTCAATATGCATATCACAAGGTCTTTTTCGATAACACAATCATTTTAATACTTCAAAAAGTTGTTTATGGTGATAGATAGCAGAAAAAAACGTGTGAGCATGCACAAAAGATCAAAGCCTGCACACACTATGTGGCGAATATGAAATGTTTGGTACCTGCGGCAGCATCGTCTTAAAAATTCTAACACATTGTTTCTAGTCAAGTCACCTTTATTTATATAGCGCTTTATACTGTACAGATTGTTTCAACGCAGATTTTCATTAATAAACAGAAAGTAATGATCAATGATGCAAACTGAATTCATTTATGCTGTAAAGCAGCTCTAAAAAAAAATAAGACAGTAGTGTCATTGTTCAGTAGTCTGAAGTCAGTTCAGTGTTGATTCAGTTGTTCAATGGCTGCGTAAAGTTTTATCTAAGTAATGGTAACATTTTCTTGTCTATAAAGATGAAGTCATCCTGGAATAGATCTGACGAACTGATGAAAAAAAAAAGAATATTGCCGCGGTGTTGGCTTTTTATATTTCCATGCGTCAAACATACCACAAGTTTGCAGAAACTCATTGACACATCAAGCTGATTTACAAAGTGCCCTGGAAGTGGCTTTGGATTGGTCCAGTACTGGGTGGAGTATACAATTAAAATCATCTCCTAAAATAAGTTGGCGACTTTTAACATCTGGAAAGTGCAAAGCGGTCACTGAAAATATTTACATTGTCCCAATTAGGTGCGTATATTTTGGCCAGCAACACTGGTTGGTTGAACAGTTTCCCTTAGACAATAACCTAACAGCCCTCCATATCGGTAATCACCTTTGAATCTTCAAATGGCACATCTCTGTGAATTAATAAGGCTGTATCTTGACTTTTCCCAGTCAATTTTGAATTTAAAAACATTTAGTGTCTCTCACAAAGTCCATAGCCTGCTTTGGATCTTTAAAGCTTCGCCTCACTCCATCTTTCGCAGTGATTCTCAGCTCAGCAGGGTAGAACAGGCCGTAGCGTACACCCTCACAGCGTCTGAGTAGACCTCGTACCTCACTGAAGACTGCTCATTGTCTCATAAGTCATGACCTTTGGGTGTAGTCATGCTGAAGGTGTATTTTGTCTCCATCCGATATGACAGTCTTCCTCTCTGTGTGGTTTTCTTGAGTAATTACTCCCTCTCCTGAAATAGTGACACTTCACTATATTTGCCCTTGCTGGTTGATCATCTCCTGGTCTTGATCTCAAAGTCCTGTGTGCCCGGTCCAGCTGGAATGACTCCTCAAGCAGCTCAGATATGAAGTCGGGTATATACTTTCCCTCCTCCCCTCTCTCCTTCACTCCCTTTATGCGTAAATTGCAGCATTGAGATTTCAGTTAATAGACAATGAGCTGACTTTGACAGGCATGGATAAGAACACACAAAGCCCTGGGTGCTGTAGCAAAAGAGAAAGGTTTTATAGAACTTCATAGTGGCACCACAACTTTTTTTTTATTAACAAGAATAATGAGTGGTTTTTTTTTTTTTTTTTTTTTTTTTTATTTTTTAATACAAAAATATTTTGTTTTTTACTTAACAAGAATAATGAGTGTTTTTTTTTTTTGTTTTTTTTTTACTAATCTCTAATACAAAGAGTATGTTTGTAAATATCTAAATATTCCACATTAAAAGCATAAATACACCAGATATGAGGTCAAAGCAAACAGAAACAACAACAACTTTTGCGCAAAATTTACTTTAAATAGTTTTATTATTAGAAGGTCTTCTTTCTGGCCCAAGAAGAGAAGAATCATCAGCCCTGACTAGGGCTAAAATTCAGCCCATCCAGCCCACACGTTCCTCCATAAATGTTTTAGAAAAAATAAGAAACAAATAATAATAGATAGTTTTGAATATACTGTTTATTAGAACTGCACATATCTACACAGAAGAAAACGTCATAGCTTCATCCTTAATTCATTGGATCCAAGCTCATAAATTCTCCTTTAGTTGCCCTAATGAAAAGTTAACATAGCTCTTGCATAGCATCAGAGTTTAACTGTAAGATCATGACACAGAAAAAAACAAAACATAGTTTTATAACAACAACAATAATAACATTTATAATAAACTATGGTATAATGAAAAACATCTTAAACGCATTAAGCTATAAAAACAACCTCTATAAAAGTGGCTTATATTGCCCAATATTTAATATAAAGCTAATAATAGGATCATTAATAATAAATGCCATAATGTCATATTTATACAGTAAGTACTGCATGGTATATTCTGTTGTTGTGTGGACGAAAAGCTTGTAATTACCATTATGTAGAGTTTTACACTTCAACCCTCCAGTTCGTGTGGTCAGAGCTATTCTGTCTGGTTTCATCTAGGTTCATCTAATGTTCACATGTCATGTTGTGTTTGTGTCGAATTAAAATGGGTGAAGCAGCTTGTGCTGATTATCACAAAAGTGTCAGGCAAGTTTTCTTATTGTATGTCATACTTGTTTGCTTTGTCAGTGTCTTTGTGAGTTTTGGTTCTTTTGCTGTTATAGGCCCTTTAAAATCAGTCGAAGTGACTTTACTGCAGTCAACTGACTGAAATAAATGAATGCAGCAACAGACCTACTTCATAGATGTACGTTTACTGAAAAAAACGCCTGTGACACAACTAGAATAAAACATTCAGCAATGGTATAATGTTGTGTGTTCATGTGATCGATTTCAGTGCATCGACAAAGCCAGAGATCTACTGGATGCTGAGCTCACTGCCATGGCTGGAGAGAGTTACAGTAGAGCATATGGGGTAAGAACATATACCTCAGTCTTAATTCAATAGATTTTTTTAGGCTTAAGTCAAATGATCATTCAACTCAAAAAAGATTTTCTTTTTAATCGCCATAAACTGCTTTGATAAGAATGTTGTTCAGGATGTGAGGTAAAGTCGAGACCATTTCAGGAAAGACTATTACATAGTAAGACTATTACATTATTTCAGCTTAATGAAAACACACACACCATCTCACATTAGGTGAGATAATGGAACTTAATTTCTAATCTATGATTTATTTTAATTTTTTTAGAGATGCACCGATTGATCGGCTGGTGACCGGAATTGGCCGATTTTCACGTGAACGGCCGTGACCGGCGACCGGCCGGTCAGTCTGACAAATGCCGATTTTATGCTGGTCAAATGCACTCGGGCGCCGCATGATTAACATGGCGCAACATCAGCATCACACGTGCACACGGAACACACATGTAGGAAACCTCGTGAATTACGTCCGTTCAGACCGCAAACGCGTATTTTTTTCGCCGTGCATGTAATCAACGGGAGCAGGAGCAGCGCGTGAGCGTCAAGCAGGAGCGTCGCGAGCAGTGAAGCGCGTGTTTTGGCGCCGAGTCTATTTGCTGCACTGCTCACGCTCAATTAAAGGGAAAGCACACTTTTGATGGACAAAATAGCCTTAATAGGGTTTCACAAAAAAAGTGCCCAAAATGCACAGAATTTGCGTGTTTTAACAAGAACTGGAGTAGGCAATGTCAGAAAAGGAAACGAAGACTAATATTTATATAAAATGTACTCATTTAAACTTGTTTTATTATTCAGTTTGTACAAGTGATTGCAATAGCCTGTGTGTGTGTGCTTTGAGAAATATCTTTATACTGCAAGGCTATATTTATTTTATTTTTTATTTATATATTATTTTATTGCCATTCCCTGTTTTCATAAAGATGTTTAGTTTGCTAAATACATATATAAAAAATTTTTTGGATATTGAATGTGAAAAGGAAATGGTTCTTCCATAACACTGCACTTTAGATGTGTGTGAATTACCCACACCTGGAGTAATTTCTATAGTTCTATTTTATAGCGTTTATCTGTTCAAAAAAATATGTAGCTATGCAAATTGCAAAATGTTCTATTACAGAGAAGATATAAAATAAATATTTGTGTGTGCTGTAAAGTGGTTAGAAAAAATGAAATCGGAATTGGCTAAAATCGGTATCGGCAGGTCAAACTTAATGAAAAATCGGAAATCGGAATCGGCCCAGAAAATTGTAATCGGTGCATCTCTAATTTTTTTCCTTCTCTCTCTCTCTCTCTCTCTCTCTCTCCCTCCTATAGGCCATGGTGTCATGTCAGATGCTGTCTGAGTTAGAGGAGGTGATCCAGTATAAACTGGTTCCTGAAAGGAGGGACATCATCAGGGATACGTGGTGGGAGAGGCTGCAGGTAACAGCAGTGTTATTCCCTCCATCCTTGTCAAGTCACCTTTATTTATAGCGCTTTACACAATACAGATTGTTTCAAACAATGCAGCTTTACAGTGATAACAGGAAATGATTCAATGATGCAAACTAGGGATGCACCGATACCACTTTTTCCAGAACGGGTCTGATATTGATTCTTTTATTTTTTGTGCTTGCCGATACTGAGTACCGATACCTGTGTTTTCATTGCATTTTAAATTTTTACAAATATTGGACAGAGAAACCAAAATAATATCCATACTGTTACACATGTTTGAAAGTTTAAAAAAAATATTTGTAATTTAATCATTTTTTCAAGAGATTTATTCAAAATCGCTGATTCGTCCAGTAATAAAACAAGTGAAGTAAGAATGAGTTATTGAGAATCCTTCATTCAAGCTTTTTTTATTTATTTTTTTATAAATAATTCATTCAAATCATTTAAACGCTTTTAAATAGACTGCACCAATTAACATTTTGTCAGAACCTCTAGTAAATTACATGTATTTATTTTGTTTAGTTATCTGTCGTGGGAGAATCGCGATCTCTATCAGAATCGTGCAGCTCTAATCTCAGCTTTCAGCTTTACCAAACCCTAAATGTAATTTGTAGAAGCAGCTTATTCTGGCCAAAGACTGACCACTTTATAACCTCAACACTAACCCATACAAAAAGGCTTCATCTCTCTGTCAACAAATTGTCTTAAATTTTAAGGCAAACACACCATTTTTAGAGCTGTCAGCTGCTCTTTACCAATTTCATTTAATCAAAAGTCTAAACTAACCAATTCAAGTTTCAGAGTAGTTTATAAATGTAAGTGCAAAAAATTTGAAGTTTTTTTTTTTTTCAGGGGTGCCAGCGTATTGTGGAGGACTGGCAGAGGATCTTGATGGTGCGCTCCCTGGTCATTAGTCCACATGAGGACATGAGGACGTGGTTGAAGTATGCTAGCCTCTGTGGAAAAAGTGGAAGACTAGTAAGAACAACAGTGTCACCATCCAATCACACGCTTAGAACTGAACTCATTATCTAACACATAAAACATCATTGCTCAAAGCTCAAATTCACAAAAGAAAAAACTTAGTTGTGGAAGTTTTAAATGTCTTCCAAATGTGGCACAGTGTTTAGAACCTAGAGCTAAAATCGAACCTGTACACAAAATTTATGTTTGTATTGTACCTATGTGTATGCCTACGTTTGTCATGTCTCATGTTTAAATCAATACTGACTATCCTGAGCTTTGATGTGAAAGTTTGCCAACAAGGAAATATACATTTACAGTAATATGCCCCTATAAACCATGGTTTACAGTTATTTTAGAATAGCTAAAGGGGCTTTGTTAGGCAACCTTGCAAGGTTTCATAAGGGAAACACACAGCAACAAAAATTACAAGGGGGCTTGAACTTCCACTTCACTTAGTTGCGGATGTTTGCCAGCTTGAACTTCCACTTCACTTAGTTTGCGGATGTTTGCCACCTTTTTTTTTTTTAACGTTACACCAGTTTAGAGACATAAGCATACACTTTGCTTTTTCATTTATTTATTTATTTATTTATTTATTCGTCATCTGAACCCCCTTTGTCATGAAGTACCCCCCGTGATATTTTAAGTTAATTTAGCAACAATTTAGCATTTGCCCGTTCACGGTTCTGTGTGATGTCAGTTAATGGTCACATGACATGCAGGTAAACAAATAAATAAACAATAAAATAAAAAATAAAAAAATCTTTTTTAGTAAATATTTATTTGAATTGTTTTTATTTTAAATTATTTATTCATAATTTGGCAGCCCTATATATTTATTAGATTTTTTTTTTAAATCATGATTTAATTAACTACTTGCTTTTCATCAACTCGCAAAAACCCCTGCAGTTCCCACACAAATCTGTTTTAGAAACATCATAAATAAAAGTTTAAATATCATCATAAATAAAATTTACTTAAAATTAACAAAAACATAGTTTGGCAAATGGCAATAACACATTTTTAAAACCCTGATAAACTGTTAGTTTCTGAGATTTAATTTCAAATCTTGTGTTCCTCAGGCACTAGCCCATAAGACGCTTGTTCTCCTACTCGGTGTGGATCCCTCCAAACAGCTCGACCATCCCCTGCCCACCGCCCACCCTCATGTCACCTACGCTTATATGAAGTACATGTGGAAGAGCGCTGCAAGGTAAACACTTGAATCAATCCCTCTGGGCAGTATTTCCAGTCATGTACAGTCAAGTACAGCTTCTGTCTGCTTGAATGTGCAAAAATCGCCAATAATAAATGTGCAATATCTGGAGGAAGCCAGATATTAGCATTCCCATTCATCTTAAAAGCAGTTGCTTATCTAGATAATTCTGTCCTGGAAATACATGACTTGCGTGCTGCAATCTTAGCTCATGGGGACTACAGATTACTCATAGGAGACATAAATGCTATTCACTAATCCGATTCTGGTGTCACAGGAAAAGTATGTCATGACACAATGCTATTGGCGTTTTCCCTGGTGAAAAATCTATATAACATAAATGTTTACAATTTACATTTTTTGCAAACAATTTAATCAGAATTAGAGCTCATACTGCCACGAGCCTCATACTGTCAAGGACCATCAATATATAAAAATAATTAGGGAATCATCAAAATGAAAAACTAATAGCTAATAGCAAAACTACTTAAATCTGCACCTCCCTAGTGAGAAACGTCATGTAGCTTTTAAGTTGCTAAACTATTTTACTGATAAAATCGTCAGAGCAGCGTTGACGCACGTGTGTGTCCATACTGTATGTGTGTGTGTGTTTGAGTGGCAGAGAGAGGTAAAGAAAGAGATTATGTGCTTTTCCGTAATAACTAATAAACGTGGAAATAATTTGTCATTTTTATCCTATTTTTTACTATGTTTATTTGCTTGGTCAGAGTCATTGTGGGTTTTGATTATTTTGTTGTAGGCTGTAAAGACGTTTGAAAGAACTGAAATCATTTGACGAAGTGATATGGAACTTTAATGCGGTCAAGACTTGCCTGGAACTACTTTAGCCATGCGTTTCCCTGAAAATAATTGCACACCTTAGAACGTCCGTCAACCAATCAGAATCAAGCATTCAACAGCCCGTAGTATAATAATATATAATGTACGTACTATAATATACTGATGGTAACAAGGTTGCACTGTTGAGGTGCTACCAAGTAAAAAGTAAAATTCAAGCCCTGTATTCATTGTAAAGACTGGGATGTCATAACAACACACACTAATGCAATGTTCATAAAATAAGATGAAGTAGATCAATTTAGCAGTTTGTGGAATACAGGGATTTTTTATTATAAAAGATGTCAAATAGATATTTTCTATTACGTTAGGCGATATGTGTTAGAGGTTAAGACAAAATCATGTGAAATTTATGAATTCCATTTAGTTTGTCAAAAGAAAACTGCTTAATTGAACAGGACTGTAGTGAGTTTTGGGAAATTCCTGCCTTGCCAACAACATTCCATGTGCCTAACATAGCATTTTAATAAGATCAATGGAAGCATTCCATCAAGAGAGGAAGACTGACTCACAAAACCTTCACAAAAGTACACTTGTTTCTTAAAAACATCCTTGTTTTTTAACAGAAAACAAATCTACTGGCTGTGATGAATGTAACAAGATGAGTGGAAAGATCGTGTGGCTTCACATTCATCTTTTCAGCTTCCCAGTCTTTTTGTTTCTTTACTCTACTACACTGTAAAGAGCTGTTGCCTTTTGTTTAAAGGGATAGTTCGGCTAACCCGGACGTCGAGGTCACTTCCGTGATTTTGGAAAATCCCGTTTTATGGAAAGTAATGCATGGTTACTTTCTGGCCTGGGCTTGCTTGTTTGTTTTTTAATAACAAAATAAAAGAAAGTTCTATTTTTGCCAAACGTAAAGTCCCTTTCATTCCAAAAGTAAAATAAATAAACCTCAGGCAGAAGGAAATGCAAGTTCACATCTGTACAGTACAGGGCGCAGCTTAAACCATTTTTCTGGATTAAAGCAACATTCTGGATTGCAGAAGAATAGGATGCAGGAGAAGTTCGACTCTTACTTCAGCAATAAAAAAAAATACAAATAAACACAAATGTGATGTTTATCTGAAATCATTTTTGCTTATTCATATGGTTGAATTGGATTTATAGGATCATCAAAGGTCTGCAGCAAAGACATGGGTTAATAAAATAAGACTAAAAACATAAAGTATACTTTGTTATTTAACATAGATCATTTACATTTATGTAAACCTGCAATAATTAAAGCATTTCACTGTCTTTATTTCTTTTGAGGAATAATGAATCTGTTTTGTGCAAGTGAGATGAGTAAATGCATGCTCACATTTAGTCTAGAACTACAATGACCATCATGTTTACACAGTGTACACAATGCCTCTGTACATTTACTCCTGATTTCTAGTAACTTGCGTTAATTATTTGAAATAGTAACTCGTATATTTTGTTGTAAATTTAGAAGTAATGCTGGTTACTTGAAAAAAGTAATTGATTACATAACTCAAGTTTCTTGAATGCATTACCCCCAATTCGGTGGTGTAAAGTAACAAATACTTTGTTACTATGTAGCTTTTTTCCAGAGGTGGGAAGTAACATTTACTCTGTTACATTTACTTGAGTATTATTTTTTGGAAAAATTACATTTTTAAGAGTGGATTTAAATGTGGGTACTTTTACTTTAACTCGAAGACATTTCTAATGAAAAAACTGGACTTTTACTTTGTTGCGTTCCGCGACGTTCCTCTCATTACTTAATTTTAATGCAGTGCATGTCAAAAAATTCATAGTTTATTATGTCTCTTTTTTTCTGGGGCATGAGCGATTCCCCGTTCATAAGCGAATCGCTCTTTTGTAATATACTACTACTACTACAAAGTAAGACATTTAACAGTTTTTTGGACATTTACCTTAATTTATACATTACATAAGCTACCATTGTTCACAGAGTATGAAATGAACACCCGCCAACGTCATTAATTTGTGGATATTGCACAGTGGCAGGCTTCATCAGTCATCTTGAAAAGGAATGCCAGTTCACCAGTTTATACGCGCCTGCAGAAATATACATTTGATTATATTTTGGAGATCAGACGGAAGAACGCCCATCAATGTGTATTTGATCATTGTTTGTGTTCAGATGTTCAGCACATGTGAAGAGTTTTCATTCTTTCTTCTCCGTGTCAGTTGTTCCCTTTACATTTATTTGAAAGTGAAACTCTGCGGTTAAACTCTGCAAATATCTATCTAAATAATAACATGCTACTGTGTTGTTGTTATTTTTAGGGGGACAAGGCAGGGGTGCCATCTGTCTCCTCTGCTTTTTGATGTTGCTATTGAACCCCTTGCAATTATGCTAAGGAATACAGCGGAATTTGGCTGGAATTCACTGAGAGAAACACGTTCACAAGCTCCTCTTTCTGTCCAATCCACATTCCTCTATACCGATTGCTCTTACAATTATTTCCAATTTTGGGAGTGTTTCAGGATATCAAATTAATTTAACAAAGAGTCTTCTTTTCCCCATTAATGAAAGAGACATCAAATGTCATTCCAATCTTTTCCATTTTCAGTAAGCCTTGACAAATTTCTCTATTCAGGTGTGAAGGTAACTCGCAGGTATAAGGATCTATTCAACAGTAATTTTAAAACAGCATTTGATAAGGCCAAGCGTGACTTGGTACGGTGGTCAACTCTACCCTTATCTTTGGCTGGGAGGGTCAATTCCATTAAAATGACAATTTTACCAAGGTTTTTATTTTTATTTCAGACTGTGCCAGTCTTCATTCCCAAATTATTTTTCAAGGATTTGAGTAGTTGTATTTCTACGTTTATTTGGGATAAAAATATTCCCCGCATAAGAAAAGAATATCTGGAAAGGAAGAAGGAGGATTGTGGATTGGCAATGCCGAATTTCTTGCATTACTACTGGGCAGCTAACCTTCATAAACTGACATTTTGGCTCTCTGATATGTTGAGTGAGGAAGCTCCAGTTTGGTTACTTATGGAACAGCTTTTATAGCTGTTTTGCATGCGTGTGACCCCAGTATCATTATGCTCACTGCTCTGTGCTCCAATACCCTTGAGCAAACGCTATTCTAGGAATAACCCAATTATTCGCGGATCACTCAATATGGTCGCAGTTCAGACTTCACTTCAACAGTAAACAAGCGTTGCCCTCAGCCCCCATCTTGTCGAACCCTATGTTTCCTCCATCCCTCATAGATTCCGCATTTCAGCGCTGGCTAGAAATGGAGTCAAGTGTGTTAAGGACCTTTTTAAAGATGGTGTGTTTATTTAATTCCAGCAACTAAGAAGAGATTTTGCGATCCCTCAGTCCAATTTCTTTAGGTATCTACAGGTCCGTAGTTTCATCAAAAAACATTTCTCTCCTTCTTTGAACAAGCCAGAGGGTGGCTGGATTGATGAGCTGTTAAATATGGACTCTTCTCTTAGTGGTATGGTGTCTATCATATATGAGAACATCCAAAGAATCGCTTCCCCATCTCTTGATCGTTTAAAGAGGCAGTGGGAGGAGGAGCTGAGAACAGAAATATCAGTTTCATCTTCGGTATGCATTATACCGAATGCATTATTAAATGCATTTTGCAATTTAAGGTACTTCACAGGCTCCATCTTTCTAGGAGCAAGCTGGCTAAAATGTATACAGGGTCAGATGCAACATGCCCCAGATGTAGTCTGGAACCAGCAGACCTGAGTCACATGTTCTGGGGATGCCCCAGATTAATAAAATTCTGGACAAACATTTTCAGAACGTTTTCATTTATATGCAACAAAGATCTTGATCCTTATCATCTGACTTCCATCTTTGGAATAGTGCCAGAAGAAATGCAGCTAACAGCCAATCAAATAGAGCTCATAGCTTTCTCCACATTATTGGCTAGACGCCTGGTTCTTCTCAGTTGGAAAAAGGCAATGCCACCCTCTTACAAACGCTGGGTGACAGAGGTGATGTTGTGTCTCAAACTTGAGCATCTTAAATATACTATCCGAGGTTCCTCTGCAAAGTGTTATGGGGTCTGGCAGCCCTTTTTATCTTATTTTGAATCTACATTGGCCAGTATAGTATAATCATTACTATTATTATATATATATATATATATATTTTTTTTTTATGTATACCCACACCCTTTTCCCTTTGCTGTAGGGGGGTGTATATTTATGTGTTAGGATGTGAATAAGTATGTAGTTCTAGAATTAATGTTGTATGTGTTTCTGTGTGGTAGTGATTGTTGCAAAAAAGGAATCAAAAAATCAATAAAAATATTTGTATAATAAAAATCAGTTTGAATGTCTGCTGAGGAATATCTTTGTCTAATAGTATCCTTTTAACAATTAAGGGAATTTCCCATGACAGCACTAGTCTATGCAGTTGTCAGTTAAAATATAAAGTTGTCGTCAAATTAAAAATATAAAGTTTGTCAAGTTATGAAACTTAACTTTTTCCTTAGTCAAATCAATTTGCTCTGGAATAAGTAAGAAGAAAAAAAAAGATCCGCACACGAATTTAGGCCAAAAAAGCCCACAGGATTTTATTGTCCAGAGGCCACAAATAAAGTGCAAAAGTCCTCCTCTGGAAAAGCAACCTAGGATCTTTTTGTGAATCTGCCTGAGGCAAACTTTCGTTTAAAAGCATAATTAGGATGAATGGGAGTGTTTGGGACACTACTATGATAGCATCAAAATCGCTATTTTTAAAACACTAAGAAGGCTCGACACAACATGAAACTTTGCTCTAAGTATCACCAGGGGCTCTACACATGAACTCGAGCATTGAGAACATTGTTTGTGTACACAGAGTTTACTAAAAAGAAAGGTTTTGAACAACTCACTGTAGCTGTTGTTGTTTCCGGCCGCCTGCATTTTGTCAGTCAAAAATAGTTGATCTCCAAATGCAAATTAAGTAAACTCCATAGGAGGAAATGTCATGAAGTTGTAATTTCAATGAAAAGCATGATAACTTAGCCACTTAATTTCACAACATGCTGAGCTTTGGGTAATCAAAATTACATTACTACTGTCCTTAATTGGCATCATGGGAATCTTGGTCAGCCGTCCAAGATTGTTGGGCTCAGCATGAGCAATAATAAGCACAGCCATACCCCATCCCCCACCCATTTCAACATGACTCCTATTGTAAAACGTCCAGGTTAGGCTATCTGTGCAACTCACAAGACCCCCTCTCCCCCTCCTATCCACTTACTAACTGACATAAGCCCCTTTCACACAGAGATTCCAGAAAATACACGGATAAAGTGACCCGAGATTGACCCGGGTTCGTTTGATTTTGGTTCATTCACACTGCCAGTGATTTTCCAGAATCAGAGAGTGCGTTCACACACAACCCGTAAAAATCCCGTAAAGACACGTGACATCGATGTGACTTGTAATGTCTCAGCAGCGTCTTAAGTTTGCTTATGAGCTGCGATTTCTCTTTCGAGACACCACGCTTGTGCATTTTTTTCTCTGATTCGATCATAAACTTGCGCATTACGTACCGTTTCACAGCTGGCGAACGATCCCGGCTTCAGCGTCATCACTACGACACGGCATTATTAAGGCTTTTGTTCACACAGCGCGCGTCCGGGACTGTTACTAGGTCCCCAACCCGGCATCGATCCCGGCATCAATCCCGGGTCGTGTTTGCGTTCACACAGAAGGCACTCTGGCAATTTGCCGGCAATTTCCCGGATTCAAAGCGCTGTGTGAAAGGGGCTATAGTAGTAAAGGCAGACTTTTCAAATGCCATGCACAATTTCACTCCATGTACAGATCCGTGCAAAAACGTTACGACTTCGTGATTCAAAGACTATCAAACACACAAAGTTGAATGATGCACACATACCCCATCCCATTTCTAGAAGCTGTCGTTACTAACATTTCGATAGAATATAACCAAAAGTGCATTACATCCACCCTTTCTGTAGCAACTTGTAGGCCTACAGCTGTTTGAATAGCATTTTCCCTCAAAAACGATTTATTTGGTATTCCTTTTGTTGTAGGCACCATGAAGTCGCCATCGTCAAAGTGGTCACTACAAACTCTGTAGTCCTTCTGACTTAGCGTCTCGGTCGGTGGTTGATGTCTACTTGCAAAACAAGCAGCCACATATTTAGTATATCCCTTGTGCACCGAAACAGCAGTCGGTGAAAAGTTTCTGGGATGTTTCTTTTCATCTTCTCACACCCAGGCACAAAAACGAACCATCTTGATTTACGCAAAAAAAAGAAAGATGAACGCCTGTCTCTTGCATTTTTTGCATTTTTTCACGCGAGAATTTACGTCAATAAGATTCCATTATTTAGACTGATATATTGAATGAAACCCCATTGTTTATTATTATTATTATTTGAATAAATATTGCCATGAGCTAAGTGGCTAAGTTATCATGCTTTTCATTGAAATTACAACTTCATGACATTTCCTCCTATGGAGTTAGTTCATTCGCATTCGGAGATCGACTATTTTTGACTGACAAAATGCCGGCGGCCAGAAACAACAACAGCTACAGTGAGTTGTTCAAAACCTTTCTTTTTAGTAAACTCTGTGTACACAAACAATGTTCTCAATGCTCGAGTTCATGTGTAGAGCCCCTGGTGATACTT
>FLSR01004886.1:85435-129556 GCA_900092035.1 Leuciscus waleckii | reverse complement strand
TGTTATGTTTCGTGGTCCAGGCTGGGCCAGTTTGTTTTTGTTGCCATTTTTGGAGCCTGTGGTGTCTACAGAGGCCGCGTGTCTTTACAGTGTGTTCAGGGGACAGGCAGCGAGCGGACAGTGAGGAGATGTTTGCTGGATGTGACAAAAAATGTTTTGGCCTAAAAAACGCGTGACATCACTTAGAGCAGCTTTAAAACATGACCAGTGGACAGTGAAAGGCTCATTGGGTCAGCAGGTTCAGACAACTACAGGTGGAGGAGAAAAGACATTAACTGCGAAACAGTGAAGACCATCAGGGACCCTTTAAGATATCAGGATCTCAGAGACTTGGGTTAGGTTGAGTCCTAAAAATGATAGTAATTAAATAATTAAATAAAAAGATCTTAATAACAATCCAGGACTCAACGCGAAGTATGTTTTCTACTGGCTTGATCGGGTGGTTCAAATTTTTCACTGGCTCCACAACAAAAAAAATGATAATGTAAATGAAAAGAAAATTGGCCTATAAAACAAGCCTAGTATTGTTCTCATTATTTTTGACACATGTAACCATAATAAATAAGGTTATGACACCAAAAGCTACTAGATTAACTAACTTCAACAGTAAGCAAAACATGGGAACCAATAATCAAATTATGAGCAATAGATACAAATAAATACAACAGAACAAACATATAAATGAAATTAACGGTGTTTTTCAGGTTTATGTTGTAGCCATTAGGTAAAGAATCCTTAAAAAATGACTTCTTAAAGCGTAACTCTCGCCAAAATGCAACCTAGGCTCTTTGTGTTACTCTACCCGAGTCAAACTTTCGTGTAAAAGCATAATTAGAAAGGAAACGCCACTTTTAAGTTTGACCATAGTTTCGTATCAAATGGCCTTGTGAATGGGAGTGCTGCCACCGGAAACACTAACTGATAAAATGAGACGTACAAAATATTTATTTTTAGTAAACTCTGTGTACACAAACAATGTTCATGTGTAGAGCCACTGGTGATACTTCCAGCACCTTCTTAGTGTTTTAAAAATAGCCATTTTTGATGCTATCATAGTCGTGCCCCATCACTCCCATTCACTCCCATTCACTCCCATTCACAAGGCCATTTTGACCGAAAACGAAAATACGGTCAAACTTAAAAGTGGCGTTTCCATCCTAATTATGCTTTTAAACGAAAGTTCGCCTCGGGTAGAGTAACAAAAAGACCACAGGTTGCATTATGGCGAGAGTTGTGCTTTAATAAGAATCACAAGCTGAAGTGTAGTAAAACACATGAAGACTGGTCTTTATAGGCGTTATAGACCGACAGATTGAGAGTGAGTCTCTAAGGACCAGCAGCAGATCCTCTTGTGCCACGGTTTGAAGAATTCATCTTCCAGAATGTTTTGGCAATAAGTTTTGGGAGTTTATTTTTAGCCTGAAGTCTGTTTTGCAGAGATGGACTAAAAATAAACTCCCAAAACTTACTGTCAGATTCTAGAAGATGAATTCTTCAAACCGTGGCACAAGAGGATCTGCTGCTGGTCCCTCAAGACTCACTCTCAATCTGTCGGTCTATAAAAATAAAAGAATAATTGTGACCCTGGATCACGTCACCAGTCTCGAGTCGCACGGGTATATCTGTGGCAATAGCCAACATGGGTCAAAATTATGGATTTTTCTTTTATGCCAAAAATCATTAGGATATTAAGTAAAGATCATGTTCCATGAAGATATTTTGTAAAATAACGAGGTAATACAGATGAGGAAATGTATTTCATCTAATCTTGTTGTGTTGTGTAAAAGTAAAGACAGTAACGTGCAGAAACCGTCGCCGTATGATTGGACGTTTAGTCGGGTTTACAAACGCGTCTGTAATCTGATCTCATTCCCTCATGAATGATAGGAACCATAAAGCAGATTCACATGAGTTATTAATGCTGTAATGTTGCTTTAACAGACACTCCGCCGCTGCTGTCCGGCAGTATGAGCGTGGTGAGTTATTACACATTCACTGATTATGATTATGATGATTCTAACATATTATTGACTCAGTCAACTCTCATAAGAAAAGCCCAGACGCTTCAAATACAGAAGCTTTTATTGCTTCCATCATGGGATCATTTGATGGATTTAGTGTTAACTATTTCATTTGATGAATTAAACAGCATACTTTATCACTAGAAATAAAATAAAATAACCTATTAAATATGAAATTATTGCACAATCATGCAAGATATTTCTTATATAGAATCGTTGTGTTCTGTATAACTCACTGAAGCTTTTCTCTAAGTTACTCATATATTCACATATATTTCTAGTGTTTCTATAAAAATCTGTTTCCAATAAATTCAGTTTTTTTAAGATTTTCTATTCATCAAAGAATCCTGAGAAATAAAATGCCTCAGTTTTCACAAAAATATGAACTGTTTTCAACACTGATAATAATCATGAATGTTTCATCATATTAGAGTGATTTGTGAAGGATCATGTGACCTGAAGACTGGAGTAATGATGCTGAAAATTCAGCTTTGATGAAATTACATTTTACAATATATATTCACATATTTACAAACAGCTGTTTTACATTGTAATAATATTTAAAAATATAACTTTTTTGTATTTTTAGTCAAATAAATGCAGTCTTGATGAGCAGAAGAGACTTATATTAACCCCCCCCCAAAAAGTACCGATCCCAAACTTTTGAACGGCAGTGTGTATCCAAATTAATCTATATCGAATCACAAGCTTGTAAATCGGAATTGAATCATGAAGTTTGTGTCAATGCCCAGCCCTGCTAGTTACACATCATCACTTGCTTGCATATATATATTGTTTTTGGGTGAACTGTCCCTTTAATGCTGTTAATATGACTGTGTTATTCAGAAGATTAGCTAAGATGTGAATGTGTTTTGTAGATTGGAGACTTTGGTTTGGCACGAGAGTACGGCTCTCCGCTCAAGCCCTACACACCTGTGGTGGTCACGCTGTGGTACCGGTCACCTGACCTGCTGCTGGGGGCAAAGGTCAGTCGATGACATCATCATCACGCACACACACACCTGCAGGACAGAGCCGGAGATCAGGACGCACCAGAAATAATCACTAAATACAATGTAATGTGTGTACAGAGAGCAAGAGTTGGGATCCAACCACATTTTACACAGTAACAAAAACATATAAGCCTTTAAGACGGACCTGCCGTGAGCTTTAGATGAAGTGAAGACTGAAGCTACTGTAGAAGATACAGAAATATTGTTTAAAGAGCCTATATGTACAATTTGGAAAGCCTTGTTATTAGCGACACCTGTCGGGAGCACACGTGACGTCATCTGTTCGATTTCCCCAAGAAACGTCACATAAACATCAGCCTTTTATAGATGAACTAAAGTTTTGTTAAAAGCTGTTCCCAAATTGACAGTAAAAAAGGTGATTAATACATGAAACCGTTACATATACGCCTGTAAATACTCCACTACCCATAATCCCGAAGACAATCCTCAAAGCAAATCGAGTAGATTTATTTGTATACAATACACGTTGTTTTGACAGCTTTACATAAAATCATAATGTTAATAAGTCAAGTCAAGTCAAGTTTATTTGTATAGCGCTTTTCACAATACAGATTGTATCAAAGCTACTATACTTGTTTCAAAATATTCCTGTTTTCTTAACAAAATCCTTTTTCAAGAAAATTGATTCAATTATTCAACCCTTTCTATGGGATTATAAAACTCCAAGAATTAACAAAAAACATTTAACCAAATCTAAAACGAACGGAGGTCTATCCCTCCCAAATTTTATGATGTATTATTGGGCGTGTGCTTTAAAAAATATTAACTCCTTCAACATCACTTCTAACACACTCCCCATTTGGTTAGCTATTGAAGTGGAAGACTGTGATCCATATTTACCTGCAGCCCTAGTACTTTCACCATTGCCACTTGACAAAACAAAGGACGTTCAAAATCCGATCATACATAATTTGTTTCGTATATGGAAACAAATTAAATCACACTTTACCCACAAAACGTTACCTCTTTCTTTACCAATTGCCAAAAATCCATCCTTTGCCCCTTCTAATTTAGATCTGACGTTTTCTAATTGGAGGAAATTAGGATTATGTTGTATCCGTGACCTGTATACTGAGGGTAAATTTGCTTCCTTTGCACAACTACAAACAAAGTTCAAACTACATAACAATAATTTCTTTAGATATCTACAGGTTAGAGATTACATCCGAAAATTCATGCCAGGTTTCGAGACACAACCACAATCTATGCTAGATGAATGTTTCACTATACCCGCATATAAAGATAAATTTATCTCTAATATATATAACAAATTACAAACAATGTCTTCCCCCTCGTCCAATAAATATAAAGATAGTTGGGAGAAGGACATGGGTACCCATATTCCTGATGACATCTGGGAAGAATCTCTGGAATACATACACTCCTGCTCCAATAATACGAGACATCGTCTTATACAGTTCAAAATTATACATAGGCTTCACTTTTCAAAAGTAAAGATCCACAACATTTTTCCAAACGCTTTATCGAATTGTGATAAATGTCAGTCCCTTAATGCAACACTTTTTCATGCTTTTTTTTCTTGCCCGAAGGTCACCAGTTATTGGTCTGATGTATTTAATGTACTGTCAAGAATTCTTAAGACTACATTCTCACCTGAACCATTGTTGATTATTCTTGGCACATCAGAGTTATTTAGAAAATTGACTTCAGCCCAGCAGCGGTTCATTTCCTACTCTCTTATTACTGCAAAAAAGTTACTTCTGATGTCATGGAAAGGACCAGCGATACCTACTGACAAAATGTGGCTTCGGGATCTGTCCAATACTTTACATTTAGAAAGAATTAGATATCTGTTGAAAGACAATCTCTTAGGTTTTTATAAAATTTGGCAACCCTTCATAGACTTCTTACAATCAGTATCTGTATAAACACTTATTTTATTTTATTTATATAAACTCTTATTGTACCTCTTGCTACAATATTGTATTCTACTTTCGCGCTGTTTGTCCTTTTTTCTTTTTTGTTCTTTTTTTTTTCTTTTGTTGTTGTTGTCTTTTGTTTTTTTTTTTTTTTTGTACGTACACTTATACAAAAATATTTGAGCCTCTTTTATATTGTTGATTGAAATTGTATAATATATATATGCTCAATAAAAAATATATAACATATTTTGGATCTGATTAATCGCTGCACATGCCATATTGTTTTTGTACTGGAATGTTTTGTAATGAAGTTCTGATAAATGATATTGCATTGATATTTTGGATGTTTCTTTAGTCTCGTCTTCATCAGGTGTAAAACATCACTCTTGGAGTTGAGTTTGCTGATGGTAGACGCTCGCTCTCGCTCTGTTGTGTGATCAGATGATCATCAGTACATGCTCTCGTGTGTCTCCTGACAGGAATACTCCACAGCCGTGGACATGTGGTCGGTGGGCTGTATATTCGGAGAACTGCTCACCCAGAAGCCTCTATTCCCTGGCAAATCCGAGATTGATCAAATTAACAAAATTTTCAAGGTATGTTTCATCACATCCTGAATGTCTTCAGTTAATTAAACCAGTGATTTCTGATAAGACTATTACAATATACTCATCAGTGTTGATATTCATATTCATTCTTATTGTCCTCGATAGAGAGTTGTTTTCACAGACTGTACCAGGAGCAACATTCATCACGCATAACACCCACACACCACACAGACGTCTGCACACATGAATAGACATATTGCATATTGCAAAAAAATTTGATCTATAGTTGCTGAGGACATTCAAACTATATATGATGTTACTGATAATCATGTGCATGAATTTATTTATTTTTTACATTGTTTGTTAGGAGGGACCAGGAGAGTCGTCTGTATCAGAGTATTAGTTTGCACACAAACCACCAGTGGCTGATGACTATATTAAAAGTGCTCGGTGGCCGCAATACTGCAGATATACAGATTAATCGTGATAAATAACACTTATTTTTACATCATAATTAGGGATGCGCGATATATCGGCCACAATATCGGTATCGGCTGATATGTTCATTTTTAAAATTATCGTTATCTGCCCGATAAGAAAGTTTGTCCAATATATTAAAGCCGATAAATAATGTATAATCTTTTCAAGATGATGGTTATCAATTGCTTGAAATATGATTGGAATCACTTCAGAAAAGGAAAGTACAGTTCAGTGCAAGTCTGATCATGAGAACATCATAATCGTGTGTTTGGGACGAGGCTTTTACTGATGAGACTTTTGATTTTGTAATCAGGCTCTCAAAAATTATATAAAAATTTGGATTCAGATTCATCAGCCAATATATCGGTTATCGGCTTTCAAATATTAATAATTATCGGTATCGGGCAAAATGTTCATATCGGTGCGTCCCTAATCATAATTTAATCTTTTTAGTTTTTGGAACCGAAATGTATCACTTCCAGTGCAAACACACACTGCCGAATCCCAGTGCAAACACACACTGCCACTGCCGAATCCCAGTGCAAACACACACTGGCGAATCCCCCGAATCCCAGTGCAAACACACACTGCCGAATCCCAGTGCAAACACACACTGCCACTGCCGAATCCCAGTGCAAACACACACTGCCGCCGAATCCCAGTGCAAACACACACTGCCGAATCCCAGTGCAAACACACTCTGCTGAATCCCTTTCTAAACACTGTCTATTGTGCACAGTATCCCGGATTAGGATTAGGATTAGGATCAGGATTAGTGCAGCCCAAAGTGGGATTTGATTGGCTGCCCAGCCGGTGCAATATTTTTGGCAAGAAAATTAAATAGCAAATGGGAAATTAAAAAACAGCAGTTTTTGAAAGCTTGATCCCAAGAGTAGTAATTAGAGTTGTAGTAATGAGTTTATCAGGATGCAGAGCTGGATAATGCCTGTTGATGCCAATGAGGACTGTGGGATTGACTAGTGGGGACCGTTATATCACCAAGGCTGCTATATCAGCTGATATTTGGCTTTTTTGTTCTTATTATAAGCATATGCTGATACGTTTTTCTGCTTGCTTGATGATTTGGAAGCTGGACTTTTATTTTGAAAGCGCGGGAAACATTCTCCATCTTCATTGGTTTACTATCTCTGTTTAACCGGTCTGTCTAATAAAGGATTACCCAGTTTTTTGATGGGATTATAATGCCAGTACTAGCATGTAAAACCATAGATCTCCTCCTCTTTCAGTGTTAGCATGTCACAGAAGATGATATCCAGCACCAGAGTCATTTCTGAACACGCCTCAGACTCCTTTATAGGGCTTTTTTTTGTTGTCTGAAATGTAGTGGTTTGTGCATGTAAATGATCTACAGTTGCAGAGCAGAAAGAGTGAATCTGTTAAAGCCTGGTTTGTAGTCCTGCCATTACAACATCAGCTAGTCGTCACACAGAGGTTACAGAAGTACATTTATTCAGAAACCACAATATAGTCGTGATTCCCGACTTTTGGTGGTGGTTGAGGAGATTCCCCCCTTCTATGTAAACGCTTTGAGTGTCGAGAAAAGCGCTATATAAGTGTAATGAATTATTCATGTTTGGATTTATTACGGTTCATCACTGAAGATCTTCCTCTTCCTCAGCGCTGCTTCTGCGGTGTAGACTGTAGAGAGAGAGCGCAGGGTTGCCAGATTGCTAATATTACAGTAAGACACCAGGCAGAAATGTAGCATTTTAAGATAAAAGCTCTGATTGGGGGATTTCAGCACAAGGTGACATCTGGCAACCGCACTCAACACTTGTAGGACAGTCATATTATGTGTCCTTTTTTCTCCCATCAATAATATCACATGTTAATAGTCACAGTTATCATTTAATGATCTTGGTGTCATCTCGTCTCAGTCTCGGGGAAACAGCTGACGTGTGTGTGTGTGTGTGTGTGTGTGTGTGTGTGTGTGTGTGTGTGTAGGACCTGGGCTCCCCCAGTGAGAAGATCTGGCCGGGATACAGTGAGCTTCCAGCGGTGAAGAAGATGACTTTCACAGAGTATCCCTACAACAACCTGCGTAAGCGCTTCGGTGCGCTGCTGTCCGACCAGGGCTTCGACCTCATGAACAAGTAAGAGCGCGCAACACTAGCATGTGTTTGTGTATTTCTATATTTACTAGAATTATTGGTCACACTTTATATAGAGGTTATGCACTGAGTCAGTTTCCCGCAGGAACACACCCCTCAGCCGGCCTGAGTGGCAGAAGAGCTGATGAGTGACTGGATTTAATAGAGGAAACTGTGAAAACTCGAGTACAACAAACGATTATCAGTTTAAACTAAAGGTTGGACTCGATTTAGTGTTCCTTACAACTTCCCAAAGATCCAGTGATCATGGATATCGACATGCAGCAGGAATCGTGTTTCCTCACATTTATGTGAGCCTGATTTCCACACCGGGGAAATACATAAAGCTAATTTGCCTGTGAACGCTTTGTATAAATACAAGTTAGGTCTAAATCCATGTGATCACTTATATCAATGTTGTATATAACATCATATTGTCCAGCCTTAAAACATATATCGTTTTTTTTTGTTGTTTTTTGTCAGTGTTTATTTAAAAACGTCCAATTATGTAGAATATACGATGGTAAATATTTAATTGATGAGTTGTCAATACAATATATAACAATACAATATATAGGGTATGATGTTACCCCTAAATTCAGCATAATGACACAAAATTATAACTCAGCTTTTCCATGCTTGGAGTCCAGTTGTTTCAATTAATTGCAGCGATCCATTTGCTTCTCTGTGCTGTACAAATTTATTTGTACAGTCAATCGCAAAGCTCTTTCCTGTTTTAGATGTGCTTTGTGTGTTTGTCGCAGCATTCACGCTGAAACCAAATGCTGCCGCTCTGTCTTTCTGCCACTCAGTGGGCGTAACCACAGTCACTCCGGCCGACGGTGACGTCACGCGCATGCCCTCTCTAGCACACTGAGTTGCTATTTTTTGCATGTTCCATGATTCTTCCTGACCAATTCAAGCACTCAAATGAAATGTCCTTTGATTGAAATGTGCAAATGAGTAGATGAAGACAGTATTTTATTTCTAGGCAAGCTATCCTTTTAAATGTGTATCAGCTACGGTAATTTAACCCATTTAAGACTTCCTTTAACCCATTTAAGACTTCCTTTAACCCATTTAAGACTTCATTTAACCCATTTAAGACTTCCTTTAACCCATTTAAGACTTCATTTAACTCCTATCGCACTTGAATGGTTTAAAAACATTTGCATGAATGAGAGTTTGAAGATATAATGTAACGCTAGCCAAAGGATGATGGGAAAAATGGATGCTGCATTAATTGCGCTATACATTTTGAACGTGGTAAACTGAACATATTAGTCGCATGCATTAACGCGTAATGACAGCCCTATTATGTACACAATAAGTGCATTGTATCAAATGATTAATAGGAAACACTTTACAATAATGTTTAATCTTTAAAATTAGTGTATTAGTTAACATGAACTAACTATGAGTCAGTTCATGAAAAATACAGTTGTTGATTGTTCATGTTAGTTCTAGCGTTAACAAATAACTTGTGATTTGTATTAATAAATATAGAAGTAAACATTTACTGTAGAATTATTGTTCATTGTTAACAATTATTACCAATTGAAACCTTATTGTAAAGTGTTACTGATTCATTTAAATGTTAGTACATAGTTTTTAAAGACACTTAATATAAAGTGGGACTGAAATATTTATATTCTACATTAAATGTACAGAAAACTTTCTTTATTAACTTAAAGGAAACAATATCAAATGATACAGACATACTGATTTGTTGCTATCAGTTCATTCAGGTGATTATATTAGTAAATCAGCCGACTGTTGTGCCAGCAGTGTAGAATACGTCATAGGAATGACTATAAGAGGTTCAGATGTCCTGGAAGTCCTCCTTCCTCACGCACGGACAGAGGAACTGTGTGTGTTGCTGTTGTTTTGCTGAAGTGCAGAAACAGCTGCTTCACATTATGAAGCACTTAAGAACTAAAGACTATAACTAAGACGTTATAAATGTCATTGAATGTGTTTGAAAGTGTTGTCAGGTTGCCGATATATGCGTTCCCTGTCTTTCATGCATTAAACTTAATGTGTTTTGTTCTGGAAACCTGAAGCATTTCCGGATGTTTACAGACCTTGTCATCGAGTCTGTTGAGCGATTGCGACTCGTTCATCTGGAATAAACATCGATCTGAGCGCTGCTTCGACATGTTTTCAGACGTCTCTGATTTATTTCTCCAGTTGAAATCTCTCGTTCTTGTTTGCATAGTTTGAGGGAGTCGATCTGCATCACAGCCGGGCTGAAAATACCACAATCACATGAGAAGAAAGAGGAAGGACGTTTAAGATCACAGTAAACGTGCCTCATTCGGTCACAGTTATTCTGTCGGACTGCTTTGAAAATGCCAGATTACGCCATGCAAGTATTGGGTTACAATTTACTGGGATATCTAGTACCGTCCCACTTCACAATGACCCTCGCGGACTTCGAAGGATGCAGCCTCTAGTATCTCTTACTTTGTGTTCATTGAGTTCAGAGCCGACCGTTGAGTGGCGTCGAAAACATGCCACTCATTCTTTGAGATGATTTAAAGTCCCCCTGAAATCAAAATGCTAGTTTTTTTAGCTTTTACTATGAATATGTTAGCCTTAAGGTTATGAATAAGCTTGATGTCTTACAAAACAATGACAGACTTCACATTTAGGAGAGATAAGCATTCAAAACTTAGTCTCTCACTTCTTCTAAAATGAATCAGGGATTTTTATGACATCACTTCAGCTTCTCATCACACTTCTGTCCAATCAAATGCTCTCTAGAATCTGAAGCTCCGCCCCCTCTGCTATAAACACCAGAGCCATATGGGTTGCAGTGTGTGTTCAGTTGCTCAGAAACTGTACGATATTTGTTCTTATTTCAAGCATGAAGTCACTTTATTTTGACACATTTTTGTGGCCATTTGTATGTAGTAATACAGAGATGTAGCAGAAAACATGCGTTTTTCTGAGACGAGTAACCGTAATTCTAACCTCAAAATTAATATTAGACATAAAATAATATCATATAAGTGAAAATCAGCTGAGAATGAAAGGATTGATGATTGAAGGATAATTCAAGACGTCTTCACCTTACAAATGGTTGTCAAAAGCTAAAATGCTATGAAATCCACATCATATTTAGTGAGAAAGTGACACGCTAGAGCAAAACAGGCACTGTTTTGGGAATCAGTCCCAAAATGAGTGAGAAAAAAGTACAGCAGAAATGATGTTGTGCCTGTAAATGTGTTGTTATTAATATAAATGTTGTCCTTCAGGTGGTCAGGTTGGAGAATACCTGGCGAGCGCTGAGGCGTAATCACACCGACAGAGCCGTGACCTTCGAAAAGAGCCTGAAGCCCTGCATGAAGTCCCTGAATGAGGGCGAGGGTGATGTGTGTGTGTTTGTGAGTGTGAGTGTGTTTACAGCGAGTGTGTGTGAGTTCACAGTGAGTCTGAGTGAGTTTACAGCGAGTGTGTGTGAGTTCACAGTGAGTCCGAGTGAGTTTACAGCGAGTGTGTGTGTGTGCAGACGTCGTGGGCTCGGAGCCGGTGTCTCTGCCACACATGGTGCCGCTGCTGAGGCTGATGGAGGGCGAGGACAGTGTTGAATCCACAGACAGAGGCTGCCAGCTGCTCTACAACCTCAGGTACACACACACACACACACATCAGTGATGACTGTTGCTCCAAAAGTAGCTAAAGTACATCATTTCAGCTGTATTTGACATCTAAATCTTTAAAGCGACAGAATGTCTTTCTCTTTTATGGTTGCTAATCGCCAAAAATAGCCAAACATGTTTAAATGTAGCCACAACTGCTCCTTGTCATAAAACAAGTTAAAAAAAAACATTTCGGCTATATTTACATGTCAGAGTGTGAAGTTTAAACATAAAATGTTTAAATATAGCCAAAAAAGCTCCTTGTCGTAAAACTAGTTACAAAACAAGTTGAAGCAACAAGGAGAAAGTCGCTAAGTGTTAATTAGCATATTTGTGGCGCAATTGTATCTTATTTGCATTCTGGCAAATTTCATTGGAAAGTAGATAAAGACTTGGAAAAGTAGCAAAATGACATAATTTTGGCTGTATTTACATGTAAATCTCAGAGAGTAAAGTTTGAAGCAATAGAATATCTTCATTTTTTGTCTTGTATTGTTGTTAATCGTCAAAAATAGCCAAATATATTAGGGCTGTCAAGCGATTAAAACTGTTATCTAATTAATTATATAATCTGACCTGTCTCTCTTCCTCCAGCCGGATGGGAGCCGATCCCGGAGCTCCTGGAGGTGTTTCAGACGGAGTTCTCCCTGCGCCTCTTCTGGGGTCAAACGGGTGCGCAGGCCGAGCACAAGGAGCGCTGCGCCAAGTTCGACCGCATCCTCACGGTCCTGTCCAACAAACTGGAGCCCGACGCAGGATCTGAGGTCTGAGCCGCTCGAGGGCTTCCAGTTTAAACGGACAGTTCACACAAAAATCATCATCCACTCGCCCTTAAAGGTGCAGTGTGTAAGTTTAGCAGCATCTAGTGGTGAGGTTGTGAACTGCACCCAACAGAAGTTACCTTGGCCGACAGGAAGTGATGTCGTGGTCTGAGACAGCAGAGAGGAGCCAGTTAAACAAAGAGGATTCTTTACAAAGATAAATTTAAGAAATTAGGTTTACTTAATTATTCAGATGTTATTGCGAATATTATTGTCACCTGTTCATCATTGTGTCAGTGTTTTATCCGCTGACTTTAGCTTTAGCTTCTTTAACGAAGAACAACATAGTGACGAAACGCGCTTGTCCCTTTAGGGCCACTGTAGAAACATGTTGGCTCGTTTCAATGTAAGGGGACCCGCGGTGTGTGTACTGTAGACAGAAATGGCTCTTTCTAAGGTAATAAATACATACCGGTTCATTAAGTAAGGTCTTTAAACACCACTGAAAACATAGTTATGTATATGATATCGCATTTCTGTCAACAGATCCTCCTAAATATTACAAGGTTCACCTTTAAAGAGGCTTTGATATTAGTGGCCATTTTTTATTATTGACATTGACTTTTTCTGTTTAGCCAATAAGATTCTGAAGCGGGACTTTTATTTTGATAGCTCTGCACACAGACTTACTGAATGCCATTTTTTGTTTACGTTATGCAATTATAATTATATATATTGTGTAATTATAATTGTGTGTGTGTGTGTGTTTCTCTTACAGTGGGAACGGTAAGCTGGCCTCGTGGACATCCATTCTTGGCTTCGTCGTGATGATGTCATTGGATGTGGGCCTTGGCTGAGCCTTTTCATTGGTGGAAACTTTGAATGTCACCCGACTGCACTGAAATAAAGTGACCAAAGCAGCCTTTTCCTGGTGTTTACTGTAGGTTTACTATTCAATGGAATATTTTTCTACGTATTTTATGTAATTTTTATTTGTTTTATGAATGACTCGCGGACCACATTTGTTTAGACGGCAAAAAATAAAATAATTGCAAAAACTTGAATAATGATTAAAACTTGAATGAATGACTTAAGGGGTTGTTCAGGTGTGTGTGTGTGTGTGTGTGTATTTCTGTGTACATGAGAGCTTCCCATCATTAATATATGGAGCGTATGTTCTCAGTATCGATGTGCACTCATTTGAATGAAACGCAATGATAACTCTGGTCATAACCTTCTTGAGTAATGCATTGTTTTTTAGCTAGTCTTTCCAGTCAGCCAGTCACTTTCAAGTTATGAAATTAAATAAGGTTTTTATTTTACGGCATTTTCTTTTCAATTGCTGATAATTACACATTATATGACACACACACACACACACACACACACACACACTCAGGCAGACGCTCATGGGAAGACACGCAGGAACAAACATGTGCAACAACAGCTCTCAAAAGCAGAAATCGTCATGGTTGGATAAAATGTTATAGTGTTGACTGAAATACAACAAATATATCCCAGTTCCCCCAACAGTAAATCACAAACAACAATGTTTCTATGACTTTCCGAAAGAGGAAGGAAACATTAGTCAGAGGACAGAAATATGTCAAATCTGCTGCTGTATTAGAAACACTCACTAGTTTTCTGTAGTTTTATGCCAAGATAAGAAAGAACACACAATATTTAGTGTTATAAACGTAAGAAAAGAAAATCATGCTTTTTAGTAAATCATAATTATGACAAATTAATACATCCCAAGTCACATATTGAAGACATAAATTGAAATTATGACATACTAAGTCATCATCATTTTGACTTCGTCATATTTATTAGTTGTAAAGTAGAAATTATTACTTAAACAAGATAGAAAGTCAAAATTATAATATACAAAGTTAAATTCATGAGATGAAGTCAAATTTATGACTTAAAACAACAAGACATTTGTCATTTAAGTCATAATTTCGACTTATGTCTTGTTTTAAGTCATAAATGTGACTTCATTTCATAAATTTAACTTTGTATATTATAATTTTGACTTAATCTAAATTGTGTTAAGTAATAATTTCTACTTTACAAATAATAAAGCTGACTTGAAGTCAAAATGATGACATACTATCTCATTATTCTTGTGTGACAAAGAGTTTAAACTGATAGAAACAAGTCATATTTATCATAAAAAGTTATTTATAAAGATGAAGTCGGAATTATGACATTATTATTAGATGTAAACTAAAACGACTTAACTTTAAACTACAATTACGACAAATTTGAAATTGACATGCTAAGTCACGTTTATGAGATGAAAGGTGGAAGTGTGATGAAGAACAGAAGAAGAAAGGGAAGGAAACTCACCGTCAAAGTCGTAGAGCGCTGTACACTGGCCGACGGGAAAGTCCCCTCAAACTCTTCATCCAAACCACATTCATAGATGTTCTCTGACGGAGACGTGCTGGACTCACTCAGCACAGTGATGTACTCCGAACTACACACACACACACACGTCAGAAACACCAGCGATTTCAAAGCGTTTGTTTGAGACTGTCTTTGGTTCACTGCAGTTTTAAGGAGGAAATACTCAGCAATGGTGTCGACTTATGAATTTAACACATGGTTTGTCTTAAAGGATTCCAATCATATCGTTCCTCGTTATAGATGTGGACTATTCTTTTCATTTAGAAGGTCTTTATCGTTGAGTCGTTGAGTTATCATCCTTGCTGTGAACGGGCCTTTATTCATTAATAATCTTTCCTCTTCACTAACACTGTAAATCTGAAGCGCTGCATGAATGCCAATCATCATCATCATCATCATCATCTTGCGTGTCTTGAGAAAATGTTGCAATATTTGAGAGTTACAGTAGAGATCTTTTCCATTGAATAACAATGTATATTTTGGTCTTAAGCGTTCATATGACTTCAGAAGACTGAATATAGCACCTCAGTCACACACACTTGTATGTTATGCTTGGGTTTGAACAACTTGTGTTTGTTTTTAATTTTTTAAGCTTCACTTTCAGTATTCTGAGACGCAGCCAGCTTATCCTTCACAAATCCTTCTTTTGTTTTCTGGGTTTGGACCGATATGAAAGTGTTCTGTTATGTGCAAATCTCCAAGTCATTTTTCTAGAGTTAAATCCCCACTTGCTCCTCTCATTATATAAGGTCTCGAATCGTTTGTTTCCAGCTGTGAAAGGGGATTTCAGGAGTGAGCCGTCCACCCTCATGACCGTTTGTTTTCCACTAGTTTTCCACTCTTTAAATCGCTGCCATGTCTTCAGGATTCCTAATAAACGCTTGTAATGCGGACGGGTGGCATCTCACACCGGAGACGGGCCGAGTCCCCCGTGCGTTACAGCAGAACTGAAACCAGAAGCTTGAAGAAGCCTGGATCTCTACCAATACTTCATACTGTTGATTATTGTGTCTATGAAAGGAAAATGCTTGTGGAATATAGTGAGAGAGCAGTCGTGTTGTTCGTCCCATACAGCTAATCTTAACCAACTCAATGTTTAAAAAGAACAGTCTCAGATCACGCTGGATATTGTGAATCATCAGGTTTTGTTCATGTCACCTTCAGTACTGAAGAAACAAACAATACTAAGACGTTCAGAAATGCATATACATTTTTGAAATTTGTTGTCATTTTAGATTAAAACTTCAAACATTCTGAATCGATTAAACAAAGGCTTCAATTGATAGAATAAATTGTTTTATTTGGCAAAATAAGAAATGTATTTACAACACGTAAAAACCCTGATATCAAAACTTTTAGCAATGTGAATGAACTGATATGAATATGTGCCCGAGTGAGTGATGAACTTTCATCCTTGATCAGAAACCACAGGATCAGGGTTCGAGGACGCTGGTCTGAGCTCGTGTTCTGGCTATAATCCGTGTCTTAGAGGAGCAGCTCACTTCAGAATTACAAATTCCTGATAGTTTACTCTCCCCCACGTCCAAAAGTTCATGTCTGTCTGTCTTCAGTCGGAAAGAAATCAAAGTGGTGGTATAATGCCCTTTCCACAAGATGTAAAATAAGTCTCTGATGTCCCCAGAGTGTGTGTGTGAAGTTTTAGCTCAAAATACCCCACAGATATTTTTATATAGCATGTTAAAATTGTCACTTTTGGGAGGGTGAGCAAAAACGCACCGTTTTTGTGTCTGTTCCTTTAAATGCAAATGAGCTGCGGCTCCCGGCACAGGAGGCGGAGCTTCAACAGCTTGCACTCACACAGACATGCACTGAAAATTTTAAACAACTTTTAGCCCTTTATGTTAAAATCGGAGTCAGACAATGATGGAGAGACTCAAGAAGAAGTGACAACATGTAGAAGCAACAGGACATTTCTGAATGTTAGTTGATGAATTTAGGAAGCTGATGTGTAGTTATCTTCTAGTCATTGATTAGCATATTCTGTCTTGATAATCTATAAATCGTGTTCCGGGGGCGGGTTTATGTAAATTCTAGGGTTGGTGATGTCACTAACCCAAGAGGAATGTGGTGTAGTCTCTACCAGCCGTTTGTTGTAGTCCTTAAAAAGTGATTTCTTTAAAAGCAAATATCTCCCTTTGCTATAAAATGTCCGCTGGTTTGTCTAGATAAGACTCTTATTCCTCGGCTGGATCGTGTCGAGACTTTGAAGCTGCACTGAAACTCACATCTGGACCTTCAACCCGTTGGACCCCATTGAAGTCACTATATGGAGAAACATCCTGGAATGTTTTCCTCAAAAACCTTCATTTCTTTTCGACTGAAGAAAGGAAGACGTGAACATCTTGGATGACGTGGGGGGGAGAGTAAATGATCAGGAAATTTTACTTCTGAAGTGAACAAAATGTTTAAGAGCATCTCAGAAGCGCACTCGTACCCTCCAAGAGTACGTGGTCAGCACCTTGTTCTTCTTCCTCACAACGCAGGTGTATGTGCCCTCGTTGATGGCGTTCGCCACGATTGTGATGTGGTCATCTTTCAGGGAAATGTATCCGGGATGAGAGAATTCCAGAAGCTCGCCGTCTTTATACCAGCTGTCGGTGTGGGAGAATGCTCATGGTTAGGACATTTGTAACAAACACAAACCTTAAAGATGCTTGAATATACCTGACTACATCCAGATTCCAAACTGTGCAAATTTAAAGGATTGACCAAAGCCCTTCAAATTCCCTTTCACATAATCTTAGGTTATTGTCATATGAACTGACAACATTTGGCATAATCACCCAAATCACGCAATAAATTTGTGTCTCATCAGGAGTGAAAACTGAGATAATGGGTCTCATTCATTAATAATGGCATGTTTTTAAACCAGGGGTTGGCAAGCCAGGCCCTGGAGATCCATTTTCCTACAGAGTTAATCTCCAACCTTAAACAAACACACCTGAACAGGCTAATCAAGGTCTTCAGGAGTTTGTCCTGCAGAGTTTAGCGCCAGTCCTGGATCAGTGGACCAATAGAGGGCCAGAGTTGCCCAGCTTTTCACAAAACATTTCCTCCAGACTGATGACAGGTGCATGCACACAAATTTAAAATAGGATTCAGAGTTAGGATGTTCCTACGATACGGTCCCAGATCTTAATTCATTTGAGAACTCATGATCTCAATGGCACCGGCTTGAGCCTCAGCAGGAAAAATAATGGGAAAAACAGCTGATAGAGACCTAGAGTGTCCATACAGACTCAAGGCTAAAAATTGCATCTACAGTTCTAAATACTGACTTACAGGGGCTTTCGCACCAGGTAGTTCTAGGATCTAACCACCAGGGTGTTTCCAGAGAACTAATGGTTCCCCTAGGAACGTTTTGCTGGTTGCATTCACACTGCCAGTAGGAACTCTGAAGTGACATAAGACACGCTTGTTGTTGTGACTTTTATTTTGACGGCGCGGCGGACCTTTATTTTGACGGCACTGAGAACGCCAGCCAGAGCCTGAGCAAACACAAAGTGCTCGCATTCTCCATGTTCATTATTTTACGATCTGTCAAACAGTCCTGTCTAATACATTATTAGATAGAACAGTTATACATAGAAATTAAACAGTAATGAAAAGTAATTAGCGTGTGCCGTGTGGTTGATGTCGAGTGTTGCTGAGCAGAAATACATAATCATGTTTCTCTTGTCCCTCAAAGTTGCATTAGATTTTCTCCTCAGCGTAAAGGTGAGACGCCCATCTATCACTGTTTTCAATGTTTTTTAGAGTTAGTTTCTGGAGTAAATATATAGGCTATAATCTGTGTGTTTACACAGCCTTTTTTTAAATGGCGGGTGCTGGTGTTTCGCGTGTGTTTGGCCAATCAACGCCAATAGTGCTGGTTTAGACCGACTCTGAAGTAGGAGTAAATTAGTTCCTCCAAAAGAGTTCCTAGAACTAAAATCGTTCCTAGTTCCTGCGGTGCGGACACACCAAAATCCGACAACTTCCGGCAATAGTTCTAGGAATTATGAAAAGTTTCCTCCGGTGCAAAAGCCCCTTTACAGGGGTAAAGTGAATGTCACTGCAAACAAATCTTTTGCAAAGTCCTAAATGTCAAAAAAAACATTAAATGAAATCCTCTGCTTCAGTGTTGTAGAACAGTGCTTCTCAAACCTGTCCCTCACCATTGCACATTTTGGATGTGGACCTCATCAAACACACCTGATTTAACTCATTAGCTCACTAGTAGAGCCAGCAAGACTTGAACTGGGTGTGACTGAGGGAGACATCCAAAATGTGATTGTGGGGGATCCCCAGGACAGGTCTGAGAAGCACTATTGTAGACCAATAAAACACAAAAACCACCAAGGGGCAAATGCTTTTATAGGCAGTGTAATAAAACTTTTTTAGAAACAGCATGAATATGGAAACCAGTCAGAGTTAATATAACAATCTGTGTGTGGAAAAACAAGGACTCACTAGATTTTGCCTTTCCTGGCTGCAATCTTCTTACCACAGCGGAAGGTGAGGTTCTTTCCCTCCACAACAAACTTATGTTTTGTCCGTGGGGGGGTTGCAGTTGGCGGGGCAGTGGGAAATGGGAATTCTGTTTGAAAGTTCAAATGAAATCAGCACTTATTATTCATCCAGAACATCAATGAATTATGGTTGCTAGCAGTGGAATTGTTCTCTTGTACACTCCCAGTGTTGAAGGTGGCCTCGCTCCTCTCCACTGTTGACTCCAAACATCTATTCATTAATCTACCAATTTTGGGATTGGGAGTGGCACTGAAGTGAAAAAATGCTGACAGTGTTAAGTAGATTGGGGAATCAGAAAATGTGTGGTGCAAAGTCTCCATGCATCTAATATACCAAAGCCCGCTTCACATTTGAATCAATTGAAGATGTGTGAGATAAGGGTTGGAACTGAAGTCTGCAGGAAGGTCTACCATAGACCCTATGGCTGAGCCATTAAGTTGGCCATTACCTGTTCACCACAAGTAAAGCTTTGTTCATTTTCTGCTCCAGAGAGAACTGGAATGGAGAGTACAGGCCCTTAACAGTGGGTTCCTTCATTCCTTAACCAGCTGGGGGTGGCATCTTCTTTGTAGGAAACCAGGATGGCTGTCTCCCACTCAACATCAATTTCAAGTTTGGTTCAAGATAAAGAATCGATATCCAATACTATTAATGACTGCTTTTGAACTTCTTCAGAGTACAACCATCTTTACCAAACTGTATCTCCAGAACACCTTGTGCATTCACAAGACTGCCTTCACCACCCCTACTGGCCATTACAATTACTAGGTAATGCCATTTAGGCTGGTCAATGCATGGGACAAAATCCTGCAAACAAGTCCAACGCTTCCAAGGTTTTGCCCATTTTTACAGATGATTCATTTGAAACTAGCAGAACCCTTTTACTGCAGAACCACTTCTGACTGAGAATCCCTGTAGGCAGTTCCTGTGGACTGTGAAGGCTGGCCAGGCATTTATTCAGCTCAAGCAGGGATTGAGTACCATACCCATACTGACCCTCCATGTCCTGAGTTGCTCTTCATTGAGGATGTAGATCTCACCCTGAAAGGAGCTTTGATATCAGAAATCAGGAGCTCTCGGCAGTGGAGGTGGTATTTAAAGAATGGGGAGACCGCTTTCACAGCATCTCCTAGGGAACTTTCCTGTTTTGGAAGGCTTTCAGTCGTCTCATTGAATAATCCATCAGCCTGTCTTTGTCTTTCACCCTCATCTAATGATCAAACAGGGAGGGTTATCCAGGAGAAGACCCAAGATGCATGGTCTGTAACAACCACACTTCTTAGAGCTCACATCTGATTAGGGAAGAGTTCGCTACCAACACCTTATACCATTCCTCTGCAGGTATGTCCACTTGTGCCAGTCTGGGTTCCTGAAGGAGGGCTTGGACAGCCCAATTGAACAGCAATAGGAAAAGTCTAATCAGTACCGCAGATCTGGAGCACTACTCTGTCCAGCCCAGAGGGTTTGGCTCTCAGCAAAGGATCTCCCTCTTTCTATTGAGTTTCAGAAACTGGGCCCTTCATTGGTCCCTTCAAGATCCTCCGAAAGATTAGCCCTGTTTCTCACTGTCAGGAGTCAAGTTTGATTCCTCAGCTTGTTTTCCTTCTCCCTCTTCTCCACGTGCGCTCTCACACAGCTGTCCGCTATCTCAATCAGCGTTCGGGCCCTCGCTCATCATCTCACACCTGTTCCCCTTTGCCCTGATCTTCTTTCTATTTAGATCTCGTCTTCTCTCCTCTTTGTCGGTTTATTGTTTGTTCATTCATGCCTGTTACAGACGCCTCATCATTGTGATTTACCTCTTCTTAATCTTGTCCTGTGTGTGTTTCAGACGAGAGGTACCACCTGTTATCCTCTGCCAACAAGCCTGCTATTCTGTGCTGCTGTTTCTGCCAAGTGGAGTCAGTAGTCGTCGTTTCCAGTGCGCACTTTCTGACAGCAACTACCTGTGCCTTTCACCCCGCCTGGTTGCAGCCTAGTCCTTTTGGGTTTCATTCTCCTGTTCTGCGTCCACCTAGACGGCTGGTGGCCGGTAGACAGCGTATTTTATCATTTATCTGCTATTCAATAAATCTCTGTAACCAGCTTTCGCTTTTGGGTCCTTTTCTAACTGTGACACTTACTGGCTCTTGCTGGTCCCTTTCACATCTCACACTTAAAGCCTGATGTCTGTTGTTCCCTCTCTCTCTCTGGTCACTACTGTAGCTCCTCACTGTGCCACACATCATCAGGTCTAAATGAAGTTCTGGGTAAATATTTCCCCCTCAGAAGTCTCTGGTCAGGAGGTAGTACTTTTTCAAAGTTCAGGAACTTTCAGGGGCGGGACTTGGGCACTGAACATGCTGATTGATTGAGTTCATGCCGCATTTTGATTGGTTGACTCAGACAGCAACAGGTCTGGGGGAAAAAGTTCCTGGGACAAATTATTCCGGCTAATTTCGGTGAAAACGCGGCTTAAGTTGCTGTCTGGGATAGCTCCATGAACGTCAGGAACTGTTGGGAGTTTATGGGAGGGGCTCCGGTCTAAACTGACCCTCTCTATGTTCTTAGGATTTAGCTGCAAATCATGATGATTGCTTTTACTTGTTTTCCCTTGAACATACTTTGTTTGTCAGCCATTTCTGGTAATGTTGAGTACCCTTGAATCTTTAAGCACCACGCAATCTGGAAGTCCAAGGTTTGATTCCTAAATAGAACATCTGTCACACAAACTTGTTCCAGCACCACTCTTTCAGAAAAAAATCTGACATTTCACTCCTCATCTCATTCCCTAACATTACAAGTTTAGACCCACGTTCAGTGCATTTTCTGTTTTCGGTAGAATAGTTTGCAGAGAGTTCTGCACCATTATTTGAATACATTTTCTGACGCCTGTGGTGTAATCTATTTCAAATAAACTTGCCTCTTAAAGACATGCAAAAGCAAAACGAACTGTGGTTATTTGCTGTATGTGTATTTGAGATGGTCTCTTTCTGTCTAAGTGGCCGGAATAAGCTCCTATGAGAACCAAACTTTATGTAGTTTATGTCTAATCTGTCTCATGGTTTTTCTATACACAAATAGGTTTTTTAGGTGATCCCTGGTCTAAGTAACAGGCCTCTTACCGTAACAGAAGTCACAGCTGGACGGACAGTGTTTCTGCATGAGCCTCCTCTTGCTGTCACAATAACCCTTCCTTGCCCAAGAAGGACAGATAAATAATCGATCCAAACATCCTGCAGTGGCATGGACAGAAAAACAGCAAATAAGAAGGGTCAGGTAATTGTAGAAAGGTAATAAGTAATACAGATTGACATATTTATGAATGTTTATTTGTGCTTATGTGTAAAATACCATAGAGTCGATGTAAGCCCCAGACCTCATCTTGAGTAATTAGTTTGCGGCCCGTCAGTGTGGCATTGAGGTGCATTAAAGCTTTGGTATTCTGGGAATGCATCAATCCCAGTACATGACCGATCTCATGAGCCGCCACGTGAACTAGATCTGTCAGCCACACTCCTGAATACAACGACAATCACACACAGAAACACGTTCAAAACGGCTTTTTTCTTCCCATGAACAAACGCCTGTCATGCACGTGTAAAAGTTTGCCAGCTGAGACGCATTATTACTTGCCTTCTAGAAATTGCATGATTTGCCTTCCAGAATTTAAGAATTCAACGTCTTATTTTACCAGTAGGAAATCATACAAAAGTTTTCTTGCCAGGCACGATTTGACACATTTCCAAAAATAAGTCATTTTTCTATACTAAAAGCAAAAACGCCACACAATTGCAGCCAACCAGAACATACTTGGTGTTGAATATACAACTGTGGTTTTATGATTGACAAAATGCTTCAACTCAACCCTGTTTCAGAGGCCAAATAAATGAATAACTGGAGAATTCAACTGGATAATGTAGCTTCTTATTATTTCAAACTGAAAACAAGGCACTTGCAGGTTAAAGGCACACCAAGCAAGATTTGTACCTTAATATAACAGCTTTGAAATCATTTCGATGGTAAACAAACTCGTAGTAGGGCGAATCATCCCGATAGCAATGCAGGTTTGAGAGGTGGAGCCCCGACAAATCTCGCAAGAATCACGACTTGCTTTACGGCACGACGTCACATACATCAACAAGACATGAAGAGCCTCTATGGAAGACACTAGCACACATCTCAGACGTGAATCATGGCAGAGTCGACGAAGAAAGCGCGGTCGGAAGTCATGAGTGGTATTTACGACAGTAACGTTAAATACAAGTCCTCCACAGCGACTCTAGGGGGCGCTGTTGAGAAAAACAGAAATTGCATAGTGTGCCTTTAAGTAGGGTTTTGATATGTTTTGTCTGGTCAATTTAATGATATCTCTATTTCTTTTGGCATAATGAACATCGTAACACCCAGGAAGCAACAATTTCTGGACTCTTTCTCCAGGGAGGTAAATAATCAGATTCAAATTTTCTTAGTTCACACTGAGGCTACATCTACATTAATCCAGATACATTAGAAAACGGCGTTTTCGTTTAAAAACGCTCTCCTCTAAAAATGCCGTTTTCGTTTAAAACGCTCTCCGTCCAAAACACTAGCGTTTTCAGGCCCGTTTACTACGCCTGATTTGGACGGAGAGCGTTTTTAACGAAAACGCCGTTTTTAGAGGAGAGCGTTTTTAAACGAAAACGCCGTTTTCTAATGTATGGGTTGGCTACTGTACACTCAATTCACCTCACAATATCTCACTGAGATGATACAGACGGAAAAATAAATAATAAAGTTATCACGCAATTCTTCTGACTGGACAATTTTATTTAGCAAACATTTTTTCGTTTTGAAACGTGTGGACATGACCTCAGTGGGGGAGAACAACACCTGCCTTTGTTCCAGCTGAAGCGCATGTTTCCCAGAATCCAGTACTCGTCATCATCGAATTGGATCTCTCCGGTCTGAGGGAAGAAGGCGTGGGCCAGTTCCCCGGTGATGCCATCGAAACAGTGGTGTAAGTAGGACTGCAGACAGTCGGTGTGGTTCACGGAGTAGAAACCTGACGAAAGGCAAACAACCAATATGATCCAAAGATCCCATTCTATACGCATTATAGCACAGCAGATATTGCAGATTTGTTTGCGTTGCCATGAATAATGCATCTCACAATTAGCCCCAGTGGAAAACTTTTTTTTATCAGTTCAACCACATCACAAATGCTGATCATTATTCACGATGAGTATATAATAGAGGATTAATCTGGTGTTGGTCTTATTATCTTTTATTGCCAAATGTGCATCATTCTGTGTTACTTTAACCCTCTGGTGTGCTCTTGCGTGTGGTCAAAAATTACCATATTTTTTATTTCAATGGAATTAATGTACTATATTTTTGTTTGATAATGTTTTTTTTATTTAATAATTACTATTTATAGGGAATTTTGCGGTACAAAGTTATATTTATGGAATAGTTATGATCCATTTGTTAATCACTTTTTGAGCATAGACCTGAAGACTGTCGTAGATCTTGAAGCATTCAAGAGCAACAGACTTAAGTTTGGTCTCTTTTTAAAGGAGACACTTGGCAGATTATTTTTTTTTAAGTAGAAGTAAAAATAAGTGAGATAAGTTTAAAATTGTGAAAAATGCATAAAAATACTATTTTTTAATTTAATAGGAAATATGAAAGCAATTTTTTTTTTTTTTTGAGATTTCAACCTCAAATTTAAAACACAACTTGTTTAGATTTATGGCTTTGATTTAGTCACAGTTAGAGTGTGTTCGTGCCCAGCACAAAACGTTTCCACTAAATAAAATTCACATCCCATTCGTTTCCAATGCACTCATTTTTGACTGCGAACGTGACTATAGTTTTTTAAGGGCCATCTTACCTTTTCGAATCATGAACATGATTTTTGTGTGTGTGTGTGTGTGTGTGTGTGTGTGTGTGTGTGTGTGTGTTCACACAGCAAGTGCCAAAACCTTTACCAAATTCCGTTCCATTCCGATGAAGTAAAATATTCTAAAAAAACAAAACGTACAATGATTTGGTCTAAAATGACGAACACATCAAACAAACGTATGAATGTGTTGATGCACCGATTTTGATGTCCGCCTCTTGATCGGAAGGAACTTCACGGAAACTGAAGGGCGAGACGTCGCTCCACATGGAGAAGGCCTTGGAGACGCCTCTCCTCGTGTCACTGGCATTCAGAAGATTCCTGGGAAACGACAGCAGTCTGCACAAACACAACAGTGATGGAGCAAAGTTAACAAAAATACACATCTAGAGGTTACACTTTATTTCTATAGTCCACTTTAGACACTCTACTGACTAGAGTAACTTTGCAACAACATGTCAACTTACTCTACTAATCTAACCCTAATTTATCAGTCTACTAATACTCTAATGAGAGTTAGTTGGTGTGTAGTTGCAAGGCTTGAAGTGTTTGAGCTGTGGTACAAACACATAAAAACAGAGGAAGATTCTTACTTGTAGGTCAGCTTGAACTTGTCCCACTTTAGTTTCTCTGGAGTGAGTGTGTAGCGTTTGTTTCTGGAAAGGTGAAGCACATGGGAGCGGGCGTCTTTATGAATCCCAATGATTAAAACACCAGACATGAGAGCTTCTTCCTTGGACAAAAAAATCTCAGATTAGATTAGATTGATCTGTGAGCAGGATTTTCCATGAAGGTCCGTCTGTGCCACGTTTGCTCCTGAAAGAGTGATAACTCCACTTGTGAGGGGATTCGCTCTAATAACGGCTTTGTTAAGCCAGAAACACATCTTGTATTGATTAGTCGGGAGTGAAGTAAGCGCAGTCGGAGGAAAGCTCGGGTCGGCTGTTAAGTCAGATTTCTCTTTATATCTGATGTATAATAACAATTATTGAATGCTCTTCTCAGGACTGTGCATGCACAACATTGGTGTGATACTATTTGGGTCTGCATCTGATATAATGCCTGTTTTTATTCATAAGGAGAAAATCAGATTGGTTAAGACATAAATATTTAGGAGTGATTATAGATGATATGTTATCTTGGAAAGATCACATTGATACTCTCTGTAAAAAAACAAAGCAGAGAATTTACTACGTCGTCTTGGGTCATTTGGAGTAATAAAACAGATTCTTCTGTTGTTCTTTAGGTCTGTGATAATGAGTTTACTGCAGTATTTGGTATAAGAGTTTGTCTGTTATGCTAAAAACAAAGTTGTTTAATCAATTTAAAAATTTGCTCAAAGATTGTAGGTCAGCCTCTTGAGAAGCTTTATGATTCAGCCTATCATAACAATTTGCTAAGGCTGGCTAATAATATAGCTTCTAACCCTATGCATATCCTGCATAATGAGTTTGAACTACTCCATCAAAGCGGAGGTATAGAGTCCCCAGATTTACAAAGTGAGGCTGAAACACTCTTTTGTGCTCCAGGATATATTAGCGTTGAACAAAAACACTTAATCAGAAATCAAGAGTATTATGAAGGTGTTGTAGATGCATAAGTGTTGTACTGAATGTATAATGTGTGAGGTTTAAGTGTATGTCGATGTAGAATGTATGTTTGATGTTGTACACAGACACTGTTATGCAAGAAAAGTTTCAGACTTGTCTGACAATAAAGTATAAAAGTAAAAAAAAATACTGCTCAATACATTACAGTATTATAATTTTTTTTTTTAGTGTAGCCTAAAATTTTCACAAGTGGAAAATATTAACACTTCTTAATTTAAAGCCCCAAGCTGCTCTGATCTGCTATTGAGCTTATATTAGATTTGTACACAACTGTTGTAATACTGTATGTACTGAGAACATTTGGTTTAATCACATAAACACAACACAATTACCTTTTTAATTCAGTCATTTTATCTACACTGGCGGTCAAAAGTGTGCAATGATTAAGCCTTTTTAATGTTTCTGAAAGAAGTCTCAGCAAGGCTGTATTTAGTTCAAGAAAAATACAGTAAATATGATTCTAATGTAAATCAGCTGTTTTCTATGTGAATATACAGTAAAGTGTAATTCATTTCTGTGATCAAAGCTCAATTTTCAGCATCATTACTCCAGTCTTCAGTGTCACATGATCCTAATATGATGATGTGATGATCAAGAAACATTTATGATTATTATCAGTGTTGAAGACAGTTGTGCTGATTCAGATTATTGTGGAAGACTGGAGTAATGATGCTGAAAATTCAACTTTGAATCACATAAATTAATAAAACTTAACAATACATTCACATAGGAAACATCTGTTTTATTTTGTAATAATATTTCACAATTTGTACTGTATTTTTGAGCAAATAAATGCAGCCTTGGTGAGCAGGAGAGACTCTTTTAGAAACATTATTTTTTTTAATAATTCTAAACTTTTGACATCCAGTGTTTTTAAACAAAACAATTATTAAAATCAGAAGCAGAGCTGTCTACACTTGATGGTAGGGAAGATATATATATATATATATATATATATAAATTATTAAATAATGGGTATAAAAGTGAAATTATAGCATTACTACAGTTAGTGTTACTACAGTAAATGAATGTGTAATCAAGGAAGATTCAGCAAATTTAAAATAGAGTAAAAGATCAGTATCATATCACTACATGTTCTTATAGCAACTGAATGACTGTGTAAATAAACTTTTGGATTCAGATTTGAGCTACAGTTGTACAACATTTATTCTGGGAGTTTGTTATCTCAAAGTATCAATAAAGTAGGAGACTTGCAGACAAAATCATCCTATCATCAACAACAAAAAGTAATTAATGTAACATTAAAGACCCCATGAAGTTGTTTCCTGTGTCGATGTCCTTCACATGAAGTGGGGGGCGGGGCCTATCACAGGAAGTAGCCTATCACAGGATCTATGGGGCAGGGCCTATCAGGATGTAGGGGACAGGGCCTATCACATGAAGTAGGGGGCGGGGCCTATCACAGGATCTATGGGGCAGGGCCTATCACATGAAGTAGGGGGCAGGGCCTATCACAGGATCTATGGGGCAGGGCCTATCAGGATGTAGGGGACAGGGCCTATCACATGAAGTAGGGGGTGTGGCCTATCACATGAAGAAGGGGGCGGGGCCTATCACAGGATGTAGGGGGCGGGGCCTATCCCAGGGTCCTTTTTCAATATTTTGAACTTTGACACTTTCATGAATATATTTCAAATCATCAGTGATTGAATTACAGCAACTTTCTTTGCACAATGAAAATAGTGCCAACTTGACCAAACACTACCTGGTGACAGATAGTATTTATAATCCAGTGGGACGGTCAATATAAGTGTCGAGAGGATTGTATTGGACAAAAATAAACCCATGCATGCAAGATCAATAATTAGAGTCAGTTTGGCAGGAAAATGAGACTCTTAAGTGTATGTGCGATAAAAGATTGTCACTTATATTGAAGGCCTCAAGCTAATAGCCACAAAAAAAATTTGTTTTGATTCATAAGAATGTGCACTGTAATGAATTGGCAGGAAGATGCCAAGTCTAAATGAATAAAAATTAAAACATTCCTCTTACTAGCCATAAAAAACAGCCTGATTTTTATATTGTAATTCCAGAAGGTATTTGGCCTGAATTTGAACTCTGAAGTTAATGTTGAGCGTACTCTCTGGGTTTCATAACGCTGTCCAAACTTTCACTTCACTGGTAATCTGACCCTAAACCAGTGTCTGAAACAGACATTCACAGACACACACACACACACACACACACGCCAGACAGTCCCTGGGTTAGAAATCCACAGTGTTTGCATGAAGCTTGGCTCCGTTTTGTTTCACACAGAGAGCGAACGATCTTCAAACTGGATGACAGCATGATTTCCTATACGGCCTGTAATGTCCTTGCAGACTTTTTCATCTCAATCTTCTGGAAAAGGGTCAAGTGTTGATAAGTGTGCGAGTGTTTGAGTGTTTTAAAAGTGAAAAGGCTTGCAGACTCCACTTGAAAACGCTGATAAAGTCGAGACTAGTGGAGATGGAGACTATTTTGGTCCGACAGGGCAGAGAGGACATTCCTGAACGGATTCAGACTGACTTTATATCACATGACACGGGTTTCTAAGCCGCACTCTTGGCAATCAGGACATTTCTGTCCAGTGGAAAATAATTTCAAATGGAAAAAGGTATTTTGGATCCAACATAAGTTGACAGAGTGGAACTCCCAAATGGCAATGTTTCGGGGCGATCCGCTTGCCGTCCGCTTTAATAACACTAAGTGTCTTGAGCTGCCCTCGATCTGGCGATGTAAAGGAGTTCGAGACTCCAGACGGGTCTCTCTAGAGTCAGTGCAACTATAAGCAGAAAGTCACACGACTATCTAAAGACTCATTCAAAGCACACAACCACCAAGCAGAAACATAGAAACATGAAGGCTTGGATGTAATGAATACATTTCTAGATTATGTGAAGTAGAGATGCTCGAAATGTCGGCACTATATCGGTATCGGCCGATGTTCATCTTAATGTTATCGTTATCGGCCCGATAAGAAAATGTGGTCGATATATTAAAGGGATACTCCACTCCACTTCACATTTTACAGCTCCCCCAGAGTTAAACGGTTGAGTCTTACCGTTTTCGAACCCATTCAGCCGAACTCCGGGTCTGGCGGTACCACTTTTAGCATAGCTTAGCATAGATCATTGAATCGGACAGGACCATTAGCATCTCTCTCCAAAAAATGACCAAAGAGTTTCGATATTTTTCCTATTTAAAACTTGACTCTTCTGTAGTTACATCGTGTACTAAGGCCGACGGAAAATGTAAAGTTGTGATTTTCTAGGCTGATATGGCTAGGAACTATACTCTCATTCCTGCGTAATAATCAAGAAACTTTGCTGGCGTACCATGAGTCCAGCAGGCGTAATGATATGACGCAGTGCCTGAAAATAGTCCCCAGCTCGGTAACTTCCAACGTGACCGGGACTAAGTTTGTCTAACCTAGTAGACCTATTTTCAGGCGTCATTGTGGGACCATTGTCCGATTCAATGATCTATGCTAAGCTATGCTAAAAGTGGTACCGCCAGACCCGGAGTTCGGCTGAATGGATTCGAAAACGGTAAGACTCAACGGTTTAACTCTGGGGGAGCTGTAAAATAAGCCTATTTCCAAAAAAAGTGGACTATCCCTTTAAAGCCGATCAATAATGTATTATTTCCTCCAGCTGAGACGCTTCAGATGCGAACTGTTCATCATGATGGTTTTGAATTGCTTGAAATGTGATTGGAGAAAAAAGGAAAATACAGATCTTTCATATCGGCTACATTCAATTATAATGAGAACATGATTGTGTGTTTGGGACATGGATTTAATGGTGAGACTTTTGTTTTTGTAATCAGGCTCTCAAAAATTATATAAAAATTTGGATTTAGATTTATTGATGAATATATCAGTTATTGGCTTTCAAAAATATAAAGAATTATCAGTATCAGCCAAAATCTTCATATCGCTGCACTCTAATGTGAAGCTAATACCAGCTGACAGGATATGTTCGCATAGCCAAGAAAAATAACATTTTACTACTATTTTGAGCATTCAGAAAAGATTCAGATTGCATATTTTAATGGGAACATTAGCCAGACCTTCTTAGAACATATTTTGGTACACAGGGGAGATATCCAGAGTGCATATACGTCTTTGCAAACTGTATGTCCGATTCTGGACATCACAGAAGATTTACACCGATGGTTCAACAACAATACCTCAAAATTGGTGGATATTCTATCAATTGTCCATCCCTAAACATACAACTCAGCTTTACAGTGGGCCTCGATGTGAAGCCGCATGATTTGCCCAGGTCTGAGGTTTGGTGCTGCTTGCCAATGCACAAGTCAACTGGAATTTGGTGCAACTATCTGCAACTGGGACACGGGGGCTCAGAGGCTTCAGTGGGTTTCCGTTGCCCAAGAACCCACTGGAACAGAGATAAACCAGAAGGTGCATTTGTCACCCAGTTCTGGTTGTTTTCCATCCATTGTGAAACCTTTAGTCCATCTGGAACTTTTAGCTTCTCTGTTAGACTGGAGATAACACTTTGAACCGAGGCCAAGACTGACATTAAGCAGCTTGGGATGGAAACGTTGTAATCTCTTTCACGTCTTCTTGCGCTTGAACAGACAAATACACACAAAAGGATGTCAAAATATCCCTGAAAAGACACTGATCTGGACTGAATAACTAATTAATAAGGATATAGGCTATATTTTATTTATAAAGACGAAACTATGCTGGGTTATTTTACATTTGATTCGCCCATATTTGATTTCTTGAATTTTGTTCATTTGAATTTATTTGGGGTTTTTCATTTATTTGTTCTTATTTTATTACTGACTTCTTATTTGTCTTTAACGATGTTTGAAATATATTAAGTCTAGTTGTTTTTGCTGATATTTTTTGTTAGAACCATGGGTAAGTTCCTCATGTAAGCGTTCTTTATAAGCTGCTGATTATTGTTCATTCAGCTGTGAACAAAATATTTGCAAAAAGACAAATATTTTGTATAAAATTATCTAAACGTTTGACTTTTTAAAGCTAAAAGCTTTATTCATACAGCACTTTATACAATAGATTGGTTTAAAGCAGCATCTTTACCGTATTAAACATGAAATCACAGCTTGAGTTTCTGCTATAAAGCGTCTCTCCAGAGAGTTCATGTTTTCACTGGCGTCTGAACAGAAGAAATGAACCGGAGAAGATTTACACCTCAGAGAAGGCGGAGCCTCAGAGCCACACCCACCTATTACATCATCACCACACCGACCAATGGGAGATCAGGGGTGTTTACCAGCCAGACTGAACTTTTCCAGAAAGTCCCGAAATAAACTTAAAAATGTTTTCAAAATGACGTCACACCAGTTCGTTCTTCTATTTCGCTTTAGGTTTATCAGTACCTTTAAAGTCCCCCTGTAGTCAAGGGGGACTTGACTACAGGGGACAAGTAAAAAATAATTTTATCCCTTAAAACTCATCTTTGATCACCAGAATTACATATTTAAAAAAAATTTATTCTTCATGCCTTAAAATATCTTGAATGTAACTCGACACCCTTGCCTCATTTAGTATGCGTGGTTCTATGAATATGCAAATGAGCCCCGCCTCCACTCACTCACTCACTCAGCTCAGAGATCCACTCGCTGACGATCACACGTTGATCTGATTGGTTACAAGGTAGTTTGTGACATCAGAAACAGGGTTGGCTTTAAAGCGTGTGTTTGAGACTGTCTTTGGTTCACTGCAGTTTTAAGGAGGAAATACTCAGCAATGGTGTCGACTTATGAACTTACAGATGGTTTGTCTTAAAGCAGATTAAAAACACCATATAGACACATAAACTACATCATCACCACAAGGACAAATTATAGTTTGAAGGTGTCTACCAGCCAGAGTGAACTTTTCCAGAAAGTCCCGAAATTAATTAACTTAGTTTTGGCCTGATTTCGTTTATCAGGACCTTTGAGAAATCTATCGGAGGCGATAAGAGTAGGAAAGGGTAATTGGTCTCTACTGACTCGTATGAATGACTTGAAGTGTTTGATCATTCGCTCTCTACAAAGATAGCTCTGAAGAAACTATTTTTTTTTGTCATGAAAGGAGCATTATCACATTGGCTTCAGAAAGAGGCGTAACTAAACCATGAGCAGACAGGGATTATGAAGCTTTGTAGGTCGAGTCTGTCAGCAGAGATGTCACTCTCTTGTGTATTACATCACGTTTCTGTTGTCCTGTCGGGCTTCCCATTAATAGCCCCTTGAACCCTGATTGTACTGAGCTGTATATCTGGGAATGAGCTGGAGATTCTGAAATGTAGGTCACAGTGTCTTGTCATGTATTGCTATGCGGTGCGGAGCTACAAAGAAAAAAATGCTATGATTCTTCGAGAGTAGCAGAAAAACGAAGAGGAAAGCAGCCAAACTATTCCCGAGACACTTGGATAAACCTTCTACCTACAGGCCTTTCCATCCAGCAGAGAGATTTATCCTCCTTCTGTTCCTGTGTCTAACGACATGGATTGGATATGATTGTAGTTGTATATCCTGTTTGAAAATATGGAATTCATGCTGGTTTATTCTGGATTTTTCATCCTCTTCTTGTTCACTTGCTGCTTACTGCCTCAGACCGAGTTTATGAATATGATTGAAAGATTTGATTTCAGCTCTGATTGTCCTCTGGTTTAAATGTTTGTCCAAGACATCTGCAGACCAGTCAGGTCAATGCTACCAAACCTAATAATCATTTCTTTAATTGCTGGCGATCATGAGAGAGAACGGTGGTCAGTCGTCAAACCCTGCTGTAGATCTGCCCTCGACTAAAGACTTTTCTAGTCGACTAGTAGTCGTTCTTTTAAGCCATTAGTCGACTAATTGCGTCTTTATATTAATAAGCCATAAATAATAATAATGAGCCTTTAATTGCCTATAGAATACATAGCCTAATCAGCGCTCAAACGCACACATAAAGCCACAGCGCACCGGCAAACATAAGGATTATGAATGTGAGACTCAAAACATTTTAATCATTGATGGTAATGTTGTCTGTGTTTTCGGCAGCGAGATACGCCTGTGATGGCCAATGATGAGGCCACACAAAAGGACGATAACTGAAAACACACATGCATACATGCGTCCTTCATTCTGGGTTGTTTACTCATTATTTTTTGTATTTCATGATTAAATATTTGTTGCAGATACTTTGGTTACAGATCACACTAAATACATATTTCATAATAATGACAGACACGGATTTGGTTCATTTTCACTGTTTTATTTTCAATTTGTTTCATGCCAGAAATGACAAGTTTGGGTGCACACTTTCTAGTTATTATTGGTATATTGTCAACGTTTATTTCTTTTGAGTTTAAGTTGCTTACGTGGGAAGAGCGGAGGTTTGGCGCTGTCTGGGACGCTGCGCTCCAGTGGAGGTCCGCTCCAATAAAAGGACCGGATGGCGTCAGTTGCCGCCATTTTGTTCTGTTGGGCAAATCCATGCTGCCAATTAGCTGAGGGGTGCATGATTAATTGTATGTTTGTTAGTTTATTATAATTCTATTTATATTTCGTTGACTATAATTATTTGGGTAAATTACTTTGTTTATGACCCATTTCTTGATATTTCTGAAGTTAATTACTTTTTATTTGAATTGTGTTAAGTGATGTTTGTCGTGTTCCCTGTGTATGTGTAATGGACTAGTCCTTTGTGTATATAACTTCCCCATGTGTGTCATTTGGGAGATCATGTTGTTTAGTTTAGTTTAGTTTAGTTTAGTTTAGTTTAGTTTAGTTTAGTTTAGTTTTCTTAGATGGTTTGATTACTGTTGAGTTTGGTTCTGTTCAGTTGACCCTTTTTATGGGCCCCAGACCTGACTTTATTTTGTTCAGTTTTCAAATTATTTAATTTGTAACTTTGTTTGGCATTTAATATATAGTTTTCTTTGTTTGGAAATCCTGCATTCTTTGCCCTTGACTGCTTGGTCCCTCACAACGCCTATATGCAAGTTTCATATGGATTACACAATCTGAGAACATTTATTTTCATTTAAAAGTGGAATTTAAAAGTTTCTATAGGCTAGATAATTTCTGATGTCTGTGAGGAAAGTGTACGCTGAGTTTCGGTTCATTTCTGTGATGTGCTCGAGTTCACTGAGACTGAGACGCCAGAAAGCGCATCCTGACTGTTTTCATTACTTTACAAAAGCACAACGTTTTGCTGTTATTGTGAGTTTACAGAAATAAAAGTAGACCCTTTACAGTTTGCGTTACTCTCATCTGTATGAGCAAAAGTGATGGAGTATTTTAAGTTAAATGCAGCGATAAACCGGCGACGGTATGTCATGCAGTAAACACACTCTCCACACAAACACCTGAATATGTGCTAAATAATAGCGCACAATTATCAAGGTCAACATTAGAACGAGTGGACTTCGAAGTCGATGAACGATAGACAAATGTTTTTATCGAAGAACGATAGAAAAAAGTTTTTTTTTTTTTTTTTTTTTTTTGGGCCAGACAAATGTGGGAGATGTGGGCCAGAACTGGGCCAGATGTCATGGAGAATAATGCTTTTGATGGCAAACAGTTTCTATAGGCTAGATATATTTCTGATGTCTGTGAGGAAAGTGTACGCTGAGTTTCGGTTCATTTCTGTGATGTGCTCGAGTTCACTGAGACTTGAGACGGCAGAAAGCGCATCCTGACTGTTTTCATTACTTTACAAAAGCACAACGTTTTGCTGTTATTGGGAGTTTACAGAAATAAAAGTAGACCCTTTACAGTTTGCGTTACTCTCATCTGTTTGAGCAAAAGTGATGGAGTATTTTAAGTTAAATGCAGCGATAAACCGGCGACGGTATGTCATGCAGTAAACACTCTCACCACACAAACACCTGAATATGTGCTTAATAATAGCGCACAATTATCTAGGTTAACATTAGAACGAGCGGACTTTTAAGTCGATGAAACGATAGACGAATGTTTTTGTTTTTTTCTGCGACTAACCGACTGATAAAAGTTTGGTCGACCAAACCTCTTCTAGTGAATAACGGTTAGTCAACTATTGTGGGGCAGCACTACTGCTGTGGATTTCATTGACTAAATGTGCCCTGGATCACGTCACCAGTCTCGATCACACGGGTATGTTTGTGGCAATAGCCAACAATACATTATATGGGTCAAAATTATGGATTTTCCTTTTAAGCCAAAAATCATTAGGATATTAAGTAAAGATCATGTTTCATGTCGATATTTTGTAAATTTCCTACCGTAAATATATAAAACATTTATTTTTGTGAATGAATGCAGCACAATCGCCAACATAAATGGACAACTTTAAAGGAGATTCTCAATTTTTCGATTTTTTTGCACCTTCAGTTTCCAGATTTTTTGTACTATCCTACTAAACCATACATACATCAATGAAAAGCTTATTTATTCAGCTTTCATGTGATGTATACATCTCAATTTCAAAATATGTACCCATGTGGTTTTGTGGTCCAGGGTCACAAATAACAAGGTCCTCTGCCAGATAGCATACATATCCGGGCCTCATCAGGACCAACTATGGCACATATGGCTCAGTTACATGGGTCACATCTGGCCCACACACATCAAGCTAGTTTTAGTGTGTGTTGTGGCTTGCTGTGTGTTGCCCAGATGTGGCCCATGTAACTTTTGACGCTGCCAGAACTGTGCCATTTGTGCCATAGTTGGCCCGGATATGTATGCTATTGTCAGCCACACACAGGTTGAGACATCGCAGTCATTCTATGCCGTATTTGGGCCAGACAAATGTGGGAGATGTGGGCCAGAACTGGGCCAGATGTCATGGAGAATAATGCTTTTGATGGCAAACCCATCACAGACTGATTGTTTATAGCATTATTGAACAGTACAGTAATACAGTACAGTAATATTGAACAGAATTACGTAAGACATTTAAAAAAAATAGTAAATATTCTCGATTTATCTTACTTTGAACTGCATATAGCAGACAAAAATTGTCTACAATTTAGCTCTTGCTACTTTCAGCTTTAAAATATTGGCCTAGTAAACTCTTGGATTCATTAGAAGTCATATATTTAGCTATAATCAAATAACACTCTTGGTTTTAGCTTGAGCAAAAGCTTCTTTAAAAAGTCAAACGTTTAATTTACATTTAGTCATTTAGCAGACGCACTTAAGCACCTTGTAGGATTCGGTCATGGCCGATAGTTAGCAAACAGCCGCTGACACTATAAACCTGTCATGTGTCTGACCACAGACGCCCTGGAAGAGTTCAGTCTGGCTGGTTAACACCTCTGAACTCCCATTGGTCGGTGTGGTGATGATGTAATAGGTGGGTGTGGCTCTGAGGCTCCGCCTTCTCTAAGGTGTAAAGGTGTTCTTCTCTTCTCCTGTTCAGACGCGAGTGAAAACATGAACTCTCTGGAGAGACGCTTTATAGCAGAAACTCAAGCTGTGATTTCATGTTTAATACGGTAAAGATGCTGCTTTAAACCAATCTATTGTATAAAGTGCTGTATGAATAAAGCTTTTAGCTTTAAAAAGTCAAACGTTTAGATAATTTTTATACAAAATATTTGTCTTTTTGCAAAATATTTTGTTCACAGCTGATTTAACAAAAATCAGCAGCCTATAAAAAGCACTTGCCTGTACATGAGAAACTTTCCCATGGTTTTCACAAACCTATCAGCAAAAACATCTCGGTTACTGATGTAACCCTCGTTCCCTGAAGGAGGGAACGGGAGATGTAACGTCAACGTGACAACATAATTGGGATCACTTCAGGGAGCCCTATCAACTTCGAGTGTCTACAGAACAAGCCAATGAACATTGGCGTGCGTGATTCACATTGTTTTTCGCTGAGGAGCCGAGATTGTGACGGCCAGCAACTGTGGCGACGGGACATTACGTCTCCCGTTCCCTCCTTCAGGGAACGAGGGTTACATCAGTAACCGAGACGTTCCCTTTCAGTCGCTCACGTTCAACGTAACGTCGATGTGACGACGTAATTGGGATCCCTTGGAAAACGCCACGGTTGCTGCCACATCCAGCGCCCTACGCAAGACTCTCAGACCCCCAACTGGCTGGGGCGGAAGGCCTGTGTAGAGGGAGTTCAGACTGCTGTTCCGTTATACCTCACACAGAGGAACTCTTGGATAACACTGGGAAAGCGTGCCTTTCCAGGGGAGAGGGACGCTGCGGAAGCCACATGGGAAGCCACATCCTACCCGAAGGGAGGTAACATGTGGAGAATACACATATGGACTGGCCGAAGGGGCAGTGCAACACATGGAATGTCACTGGGATGGCTCCACCCGAAGGGGGAGACTACACCGGACAGTGACGGCAGAGCAAACTCTGCCAAGGGAAGACACAGGCTCACCGCAGGCAGCTGGTCGTGGAAGAATACGCATATGGGATCGCCGCAGGGATCACCACATATGGAACCCAGCCTAGAAAGGTTATACAAAGCATACGACACTAGGCCTGGCGTCGGACGCTCCGCAACGTCCGACTGCCGAAGGGGTGCGGAGGAACTCAGAAGGGTTCGCCGGGGTGGGGAACTCGACTGGAGCAAAAAGCACATGTATCAGTTCCAGTGGAGGAGAGTGGCGCAGCAAGCCTTCGGTGTTACCGGGTAGTTGAAGCGAGCACACAGGAAGAAACCGGCTCAACACGTAGGCTATAAAACCTAGCGAACGTGTTAGGTGTCACCCAGCCCGCAGCTCTACAGATGTCTGTCAGCGAGGCGCCGTGTGCCAGCGCCCAAGAAGAAGCGACATCCCTAGTGGAGGGGGCTTTCAACCCGGGCGGGCAGAGGGTTGGGCTTCGTAAGCCAAGGCAATGGCATCCACTATCTAGGATGAATAACGTTCTTTTGGGGGCTCCAACAGCGGCCGTGTTTGTGAGGCGTGAGGGGCCCACGGAGATTGCCTCGGTGGGGAAGCCCTCACGGTAATCCTCAAAGTAGGCCTATTCTGCGGGGCAGAATAGACACTAGATCGGGGCATAGGCGAGGGGACTGCACCTCCCTTGAGGTAAGCGAGTCTTGATCTCAACGCGGTCATAGTCATAGTCCCGCAATGGGAACATGAACTATCCACAAAAGCTGCCTCAGCGTGTTGAATGCCCAAACACGAGAGGCAACTGCTGTGGCCATCTGCTGGCGCCAGGGAACGACGGCATCCAGAAACGCACAAGCGGAATGACATCTTGAAAAAGACGCAGGGTCACGCTTGTGTTGCTCTTTTTTTGAAGAAAAGAAGAAAAGAAAGAAAAAACGATACTCTTTCCACTACTCTCCCAGTGCTGAGGCACCCAGGGGATACAGTGCTGTAAACACTATCAGTGAAAACACCCACCGATACCGACACAGAAATAAGCTTGCTGTGAAAACAGAAGTTGAGTGAGCTTAAGCTTGCGGCCACTCGCTGATCGGGGCGTCAAACCAACACTGAAAGAGAGTCTTCAACGCTATTAGTCTTGTAGATTCTGAAGTCAACAGAAAGCTCGGCTCCTCAGCGAAAAACAATGTGTGCGTGCGCCCGCTTCCTGTTTATACCCGCGCTGTGGGACAGTCAGTATCTTTACGAGGGATATTTTGACATAATTTTGTGTGTATTTGTCAGTTCAAGCGCAAGAAGACGTGAAAGAGAACTCAATTGAATTCCATATGGCCTTGTGAGCGAATAGGAGTTCAGTTGAGCTCTATTCAAGAGCAGGAAGATGTATATGAGAGCTAGATCCAGAAACGTCTTCTGTGAAATAGAAAGGTCTGATATGTGCATGGGATACAGATTTATTGAGGAAGTGTAGTAATAATCCAAAAGCAAACAGCAACACAAACACACAAATCACAGTTTAAACTTCCAGAAACCAGTCAGGATGTAAATCCTTGGACGACAAGAAATGCAAGGGTTAAAATCCCAGAGACAGTCGAGGGGTCAATAACACACAGGTGAGTAAACCGTCCTGACAGAAGCTAATTCATAAGACCCTTGCCAATCCAAATATTATTTCAGGATGGAAGAAAGATAGCGCAGCCTATAAAAAGCACTTGCCTGTACATGAGAAACTTTCCCATGGTTTTCACAAACCTATCAGCAAAAACATCTCGGTTACTGATGTAACCCTTGTTCCCTGAAGCAGGGAACGAGAGACATAACGTCGACGTGACAACGTAATTGGGATCACTTCAGGGAGCCCTATCAACTTCGAGTGTCTACAGAACAAGCCAATGAACATTGGCGTGCGCGATTCACGTTGTTTTTCGCCGAGGAGCCGAGATTGTGACGGCCAGCAACTGTGGCGACGGGACATTATGTCTCCCGTTCCCTCCTTCAGGGAACCAGGGTTACATCAGTAACCGAGACGTTCCCTTTCAGTCGCTCACGTTCGACGTAACGTCGATGTGACGACGTAATTGGGATCCCTTGGAAAATCCCTACGCAAGACTCTCAGACCCTCAACTGGCTGGGGCAGAAGGCCTGTGTAGAGGGAGTCAGACTGCTGTTCCGTTATCCCCACACAGAGGAACTCTTGGATAACACTGGGAAAGCGTGCCTTTCCAGGGGAGAGAGACGCTGCGGAAGCCACATCCTACCCGAAGGGAGGTAACATGTGGAGAATACACATATGGACTGGCCGGTTAGGGGCAGTGCAACACATGGAATGTCACTGGGATGGCTCTAGCCTGAGAAGGGGGAGACTACACCGGACAGTGACGGCAGAGCAGACTCTGCCAAGGGAAGACACAGGCTCACCGCAGGTAGCTGGTCGTGGAAGAATACGTATATGGGATCGCCGCAGGGATCACCACATATGGAACCCAGCCTAATACAGGTTATACAAAGCATACGAGCACTAGGCCTGGCGTCTGACGCTCCGCAACGTCCGACTGCCGAAGGGGTGCAGAGGAACTCAGAAGGGTTCGCTGGAGAGTCTCGAATCTCAACGCGGTCATAGTCATAATCCCGCAATGGGAACATATTCCCGCAAAAGCTGCCTCAGCATGGTGAACGCCCAAACATGAGAGGCAACTATAGTGGCCGTCTGCTGGCGCCAGGGAACAACCAAACTCAGAAACGCACAAGTGGAATGACATCCTGAAAAGGACGCAGGGTCAAGCTTGTGTTGCTCTTTTAGTTGAAAATAAAACATAAAAACTCTTCCCAAGCTGAGGCACCTAGAGGTAGCCGCAGCTATAATGAGTTAAACACTCAGGAACACCCACCGATGTGTAACAGCAGTTGAGAGCTGTAAGCCCGCGGCCACCGCTGATCGCGCCGTCACACCAACGCTGGAATGTTTGGATTTCCAACTCGCTGAGTCTCTTCTTGCAGCACTGAAGTAACAATCAGTGAAAGACAATGTGTGCGTGCGCCCACTTCCTGTTTATACCCGCGCTGCGGGTCACGCACGCCAACGGTCATTGTCCCGTAGACACTCGAAGTTGATAGGGCTCCCTGAATTGATCCCAATTATGTCGCCACGTCGACGTTATGCCGAACATGAGCGACTGAAAGGGAACAGAGCAAAAACAGACTTGTATCTAAAATGTAGCTCACAACATTAACTTTTATTTAACAAATCTGATATTCTGAAAAACAGCACTCTTGCTAGTGTGATATTGCTTAACTATGGCCTCGTTTACACTGCAGGTCTTGATGCCCAATTCTGATTTGTTACCTTTATCCGATTTTTTCGATCGTCCGTTTACACGTTCTTTCAATTGTGACCCATATCTGATTCATGTGTTTACACTTGCCATACGATCTGAAACATCGCACATGCTTAAAGGGGGTTCTTGCACAGATGGACAAGCTTTTGCGATATAGCCAATGCAAAGTTCGCCAAACATCATCATGATTTTGAGGCGGAATGTAACAAGGACACTGTAAAATAAAGTGTTACCAAAGTGTGTTGTTGTTTTTTAAGAGTACACTGGCATAGATCCTTCAAAGTGTACAAACCTGAAAACCCCACAAATGTACTATTATAATTTTTTTGTTCTTTTCTTTTCTTTTTTTTCTTTTCTTTTTGGAAATGCCAAAGATGCATCCTCCAAAATTTCAGAGCGTAAAAGCAAAAGTGAACAAAAAATAAAAACATAAATTAAATGTAGCCAAAAAAAACACATTTATAAGAATGAAAATGCAGATGAAAAGTAACGGTAATGCCTGCAAAAGTCCGTCAGGGATATCAGTCTTTCATCTGCTCTGTTCTTATGCGCCAGACACACGTCGCTGGTCATTGCGTCGCGTCTCATGACATGAGCGTTGCGTTTTAAAGGCGACGCGTCAAGTTAAAAGCAGTTCACCGCGTCTCAGATCCCCTGCGTTGCGTTCTGTCCCATTCCGCCGCGTTTTAATGAACGCAAGGACGCGTCCAGTCTGTGTGAACGACTTCTAGTTGTATAACTCGAGCGTATCAATGGCTATCACATCACGCGCGTGACGCCGCTTTGACGCGCGTCTAGAGTTATGCAAGGAAGAAGAGTTATGCAGAAATATGATTAGTCCTGATGAAAAACTAATGACATACCTCAAATCTCCAGGCAGGCAAAGCCGTGACTTCATGCATGAAGAGCCCGAGCCCGGCCAGCGCCAGCAGAACAAGCCCTTCGAGCTTTCCATGAACTTCACCACCATCTTCGCGACGTAACGTCCAAATATTTGCCCTTAACAAAGACGTATCAAACCTCACCATTTATTATTACTCCCGTGGGTTATTTGTCTTGCCATTGGGTTCGCGACAGACAGCGTGTGTTCTCCGTCAGTGTTCAGCGTTCAGCAGAGACTGAGCTCAGATGGAGAAACACACTGACTGCTTCACAGCTGCACACATTGTAATGCAATCAATGCTGCTTTTACCACACTTGCTGTTTCATTGTCATTTTTGGAGGATTAATCATCTTTCAAGAGACAGCTGCTTTTGATTTTGCCTCCTGATTTTGCATCATTCTTGCACTTAAAATAGACTCCCTTAGGAATGAATGGAATGTGAGGAATGCTTCAGTTCACATAGAAAAACCTAAAATGCTCAAAATTCAAACTAAATATGCTAAAACTTTACCAAAACATGATTGTATAATGTCTACATGTGTATCTGAACGCATACTGAAGGGAAACTGACTTTAGGACCCAGAGGAACAGCTCATTTACTCCATATAGAGCTATAAGGACATCTAGAGTCATGAAATATCATCTTATATTATTATATTTCCACAAGAGGTCCGCAAAGACTCCCAATGCAAGACATTTTGGGCTGAATTAAAAAGTTAATGTATGAAAATGTGAGTTATTTTGAATTTAAGTTGAAAGAATGTGAGGAATATGCTTAAATTACTATTATTTTATTATGTAGGCTATTGATCAAATCTAGTAGTTTAAAGGTCAATTAAAAAAATAACACAAAATCTCCACACAAAAGAAACAAACATTGCATTAAAAAATGTTTAGTATTTTCTCAAGTATTATCAAAATGAAATAAAATAAGCTTTCTGGACACAAAATCAAATGAAGTATAATTTTAGGGCTTCGGGTCATTTTGATCCGTGAGGGAAAGATGTGTTACAAAGTGCGAGTGAAGGATGAGCGTTAAATACATACAATATACAAACACATTATTAATCAGGTGTGAATCAGGCCAAAGGGAATGTTCAAAGTATGAACAAACATTCTTCCAGTAACGTTAATAGAACATTCGTTCAAAGTTATCTGGTCTTTAATAAAACCATAAGCACAAAACATTTCTACATCGTTCATAGAGTGTTTGTTCCTGAAATGTTTTAGTTTGTGCAGAGAACATTACTTTAATGTCTGCAAAATGGAATTTTTCATTAATGTTTGCATAGTAATTTTTTTAACAGTCAGAGAACATTCATTAATAACGTTTTCACAACCCTTAGTCACCATAGACTGTGAAGAATATTTCTCTTCTGCCGAACTCTTGCTTTCAACAACTGATTTAATGCAAAGTTATGAGCAGATTCCAGTGAGTCCTGAACCTTTAGCATGATGAGCACTGAAGGCACTGAAAGCCCTCTGGTGCTCTAAGACATTTTTGACTGAAACATTTTATGTTTTATAGACTTTTTCACTTGATCGGAATGGAGCAAAACTTGGTAAAGGTTTTGAATGAATGAGTTGAAAAAACTTTTGGCACTTGTTATGTAAACACACACACACACACACACACACACACACACACACACACACACACACACACACACACA
>FLSR01004886.1:72785-85272 GCA_900092035.1 Leuciscus waleckii | reverse complement strand
AGATATAAACACTGATGTCTACAGTAGAGATCACAATAGAGCAAATCAGCTTTTAAAGTAACGTGATGCTTCAAATAAAGATTGTAGTGATTACATCGTTACACCAGTAGGTGGCGACAGGAGACTGTTCAAATATGAGTGAGTCATTGAATCATTCACTCAAGAGATTCATTCAGAAACATTGATTCATCCAGTAATGAAACCAGTGAAGACTTTTTGAGTGAGTCATTGAATCAATCACTCAAGAGATTCATTCAGAAACACTGATAATAATATAACTTTAAACGCCACTGTTAAAAAAGGATCTTCTATATAGTACGAATGCAATCTGGACGTACAACATCCACCATGTTGTCATGATCATGTGATCTACCAGTGTCAGGGTTTTTAGTTTTATTATTGTTTTTTGCAGTTGTGTTTATTGTCTCCAAAACGTCTTTTTCTGCATGTTACAGGATCTCTAAGTTTTTTTTTTGTTTTTTTTTTTAAATCATTTAAAATAACAAACACTCATTGAACGTTTTTATCTGCTTTTTCAAGGTTTTTTAAGTTTTTTTTTTTTTTTTTTATCATTTAAAATAACAAACACTCATTAACATATCTAACATATCTACCAGCATCAGTTGTGTCTTCACTGCCATTCATAAATCCTCTCCTGTGGCCTCATGGGAGAGTAAAGTGTCCATCCACACTTCAGGATCTCACCGGAAGTAGTAGATCATCCGGAGACTTTTCTCCTTCTGTTTTGTAGAATACTGAATTGGGACAGACTTCTCTGTGGGCGTACTGGTTTCTGCACACTGATTAGGCAATAACTCGATTTCGGACGCAACGTTTATAGAAAGACATTCATTCTTATTACTTATGAATGGGAGAAAGGGCAACACACGCAAATGGGCGAAATTACTTAAAGTGGATTGTGTATAGTAGCCTACTGTACTGTTAACTGTAGCATATTATTTATATATGAAGAGCTCTGATGCAAAAGCCTCTAAAAGCCACTTATGTCAAAATGAGATAATACTGAGTGAATCTCCGCACATAGTGAACGCTCATCAAATACTTTCACCTAAACTCACTAAATCTCAGCCTCAGCCCATTCAGAAATGTCGGTACTGAGGTAGACACCTATACACAGGAGCCTGAGGAAAATGTTAATATTGAAGAAACACGTTAGACAGACTTTTGCATCTGAAGTCTTCATATGTAAATAAATGTTTGTGTAGTTTACACAGTTTTTATATTTATTTTTATTCACTTTTACTTTGATTCCTTATCTATCTATATTAATCTTCATATTATCATTTAGTTAGATCCGATTGTTATTTAATTTTAATTCATTCATTTTAATATATTAATTTTTTACATTTTACACATTTCTTATCTAATCTATATTAATCTTCATATTATCATTTAGTTAGATCCGATTGTTATTTAATTTTAATTCATTCATTTTAATATATTAATTTTTTACATTTTACACATTTCTTATCTAATCTATATTAATCTACATATTATCATTTATTTATATCCGCTTGTTATTTAATTTTAATTAATTAATTTGAATATATTTGTTAAATATTTATTTTTTACATTTTACACAATTTGACTTTGAACCCGCTTTGAAAACCGAGAACCTCTGTCTCAGGCGGAACGATTAATGCTCTGCCGTGTTTCCGCCCGGACTGTCTTACACGCGCTGCACTCTGAGGTGTTGGACGGAAATGGCGATGTGTGAGTCGGTTAATGTTGCTAATGTCGATTAAATCATCACTAGACTGTCACGCTCCTGCTCGGACCCTGCGGGGATTGACCCCTGAACCCACGGCACGATGCGTGAGCGGCTCTGCTGAAGAGAGTGTGTGTGTGTGTGTGTGTGGAGCAGGTAACGTTACGATCCTGACGGACACTTTGATAATCTCTGATAATCTCTCTAACTAGCATTAGCCTTTAGCAGCCGGACCACTATCATAATCATCATAATCAGTGATGAAACACTAGAGAAAGAAACGCGTACTGTGTGTGACACACGGATGAGTGTGTTTGTATGGACACGTGATCTGATGTTAATGAGCAGGTCAACAGGTGAGCTGATTAAGGCTCTTTAATTAATGCTCTCTTACATAATCATACTTTACTACAGTGGGTTTGATTCAACGAACCCCTAAATATGATTCTCCCTTTGCGAGGGAGCCCTTTCATAACTACTACTACTAATAATACATGAAGTCATGTGTAAATGTGGACAATATTGACATATTTTCTACCCAAAATATGGCATTACTGTCAGAAACACACGGGTAACCAATACTGAGAAAAGTAAGAAGATGTACTGTATTATTTAATTTATGATCATAAAAACATGGGATTTTGGCAGGTCTTTGTTAGTGTCCTTGTGTTTTTGAAGGGCATATGTTTTTCACATGGCATTTCCACAGTAATTAATATCATAAGTCATATTAATACATTTTAAAAAGTACATTTATAACTATTTTGTGTTATATCACCCTAGCATCACCCACAAGTTTTAAGTTGATTTAAGTTGAATCTGTGGTGGAAAACTACATTACCCATGATGCTGTGAGGGAAATTCCACCAATCAGAGTCACGATACCGTTACAGTTGATCTCCCGATACTCTCAAAATAAACTTTATTAATGATGATAATATTTAATATTTTATTAACCCACCAAACATAAAACTTTGGCGAGGAAAACCCGTTCTAGCGAGCGTATAGCGCTGCTGACGTCAGTGACCCGGATGAGCCTGTGTTTCTGTGTTCAGTTGTTATCTGGGAATAATAAACTGCTGGATGCACGATTGACCAATCAGAATCAAGCATTCCACAGAGCCATGTAATAATGTTCTTTATGTCTGTGGTGTTTTTAATATGCTTTAAGACAAACCATGTGTAAATTCATGTCAAGAGCTGTAATAATATGTTAATGAATGTCTGCCGGTGTGATGTTGTAATGATGTGTGTGTGTGTGTGTGTGTCGGCAGCTCGTCTCCTCTCTCTGAAGCGCTGCTAGACTGATCCGCCATGAAGCAGGCGAGCGCTGAGAGCTGTGTTCTCTCGGGGTCGAACGGCCTGAACGGGTCAGGGTGTTCTGGAGCGGGTCGGGCCCGTGGCGTGAGGGGTGTGCAGGGCAAGTGCGCGGCGTACGTGTTAGCGCTGCGTCCCTGGAGCTTCAGCGCCTCGCTAACACCGGTGGCCCTCGGCAGCGCGCTGGCCTACAAGCTGGAGGGGTCCGTGGACCTGCTGGTTCTGCTGGTGTGTGCTGTGGCCGTGCTGCTGGTCCACGGCGCCGGAACCTGGTCACACCTACTACGACTTCTCCAAGGGCATCGATCACAAGAAGAGCGACGACCGGACTCTGGTGGACCAGATCCTGAAGCCGCAGGACGTGGTGATGTTCGGGGCGGTGCTTTACTCCGCCGGGTGTCTGTGTGCAACACTGCTCTTCTGCCTGTCCTCGCTCAGACTCGAGCATCTGGCGCTCATCTACTTCGGGGGACTGTCCAGCTCTTTCCTATACACTGGAGGTGAATATGCTGGGTTATGACTGGGTCTTAAAAAATTGTCAAGATGGGCAAAATAAGTTATATAGACCAAAAAGTACTGGAGGTGAATATGTTTGGGTTATGACTGGGTCTTACAGTCACAGTGAACACGTTTACATGCACACTCTAAAAGGGATAGTTCACCCAAAAATTCAAATTAGCCCATGATTTACTCTCCCTGAAGTCATCCTAGGTGTATATGACTTACTTCTTTCAGACGAATACAATCAGAGTTATATTAAAAAATGTCCTGCTCTTCCAAGCTTTATAATGGCAGTGAATGGGCACCAAGTCCATAAAAGTGCATCTATCCATGATAAAAGTGCATCTATCCATCATAAAAGTGCATCCATCATATAGTGCTCCACAGGGTTAATAAAGACCTTCTGAGTTTGGAAAAATAAATGTTGCAAATATAGAGCTTGGTTAATAAAGGTCAAAGCTTGGAAGAGCCAGGACATTTTTTTATATAATTCTGGTTGTGTTCGTCTGAAAGAAGAATATCATATACACCTAGGATGGCTTCAGGGTGAGTAAATCATGGGCTAATTTTCATGTTTGGGTGAACTATCCCTTTAGCCTTAGGATATGATGTGAACATGTCGAGCTGTTATCAGAGAAGAGTGATAAAGAGCTCATAAGCCGATCGACAGCTGGATTCATCCCAGCACAGAAACACAAGGCTGGACGCACTGGCTGATAACTGACTAAACAAACACACAAAATACTGCAAATACTAAAAATATAAGTACTGTACTTTTTAAATATTAATTATACCTTGATCATTCATTATAGTTCAGTGCATTAACTAATGTTAAGAGATGCAACTTCAACATGTAAAATGTATATACTCTAGCGTACTCATAAACAATGCAGCATACTTCAGGCTTGAGACTGACTGGCGCCACCTACTGGCAGGTTTAGCTGCATATTTACAATGTTCATTTTGAAATACTTTAATATTGCAATACTACAAATGTTATTTTTCAGACTTTAATCTCATAGTTGTATGTAATTGCCGTGTAAATGCGTTCATGCCACCAATGAGTTTGTATACATGCATCGTACATCATTTGGTAACACTTACAATAAGGTTCATTAGTTAACTACCTTAAAAGTGGCCAGTAGGTGGCTATGTCACTGTGTAAAGAAGAACCTATAGACTGAACATGTAACACACATGATGTCATCGTTTTCACAAATTCCGTTTGGTGGTTTACTCAGAGATGATAACGGTATCACCGCACTATGAATTCAGTATTTCAGGCCGCGAAACGTCGTCGTCGCATAAAACGTTTGTTAGGTTTCCATGCCTCTTCCCCTCCTTGAGTCAAAGGGTGCGCGCATGTGGGCGGCTCCTGTAGCAGCGGGGGTGGTAGCCATGGTAGCGAGGGAGAGTGACAGTCGCCCAGCCAATCATTTCATTCAGCCCAGAAGGGAGGGGGTGGGAGTGAATGGACATAAGTAGCTGTGTTTAATGCGGCCCTGAGAGGACTGCAGACACTCAATGTTTATACTCTATTTTTCAGAGTACTTACATTTTAATTATGTATTGGAATATAAATACAGTTTAAACAAATTTGGGAAAAAGTGTTTTAGAAAAATCCTGCCTACCCTGCCTTTAAGTAATCAGATTCCAAAAATTAAAAACGTATTATATTACATCACACTTTAAAATACTCGTAATCCGACTAGAGTTCCTCTTTCACTGATTACATCAGCAGTACGTGGAGGATAATCGCCGATTACAGTGCCTTTGTTTTGGATAAACGACCTCTAGTGGCAAAGAATGACATAGTGTAGGGTTCCCACGGCTCCTTGAAATCCTAAAGTTTGTGAATATGAAAAAAAGATTTCAAGGCCCTGGAAAGTTTTTGAAAATAAACACACATAGACACAGGTCCTTGAAAGTGCTTGAATTTATTTTTTGTGCAATACGTTTTATGTAAAAAATTCCATATTATCCCCTCCGGTCCGCTAATGTGTTAGGCCTATTCCGGCAGCACTTCGTGGCCTATGCGCACTAGCTTGCTTGATTTACGTTAGTTACACACATTTTCGCGTTACGTTAAGTGTTTCCCACGTGAGGTTCTTTGTGTTGTACGTTGCCATGACGTTCACGCTCGCAAAACTGTAACAATGTATCTTACAAGGAAACACGATGTAACCTTGCTCTCACTTGAAATGTGTCCCCACAATAAGTCCTTGAGTTTGAGGGTATTGGACTGGAAATCCTTGAAAGGTCCTTGAATTTGAAGTTAACCGAGGTGTGGGAACCCTGATAGTGTGCCTTTTAAAGGTGCAGTGTGTAATATTTAGGAGGATCTGTTGACAGAAATGCAATAATCATAAACATAACTATGTTTTCAGTGGTGTATAAAGACCTTACATAATGAAGCGTTATTTGTTTATTAGCTTAGAATGAGGCGTTTCTCTCTACACACACCGCGGGTCCGCTTACATCCACATGTTTCTACGGTGGCCCTGAGCGGACAAACGTGTTTCATCACTCTGTTGTTCTTCGTGTAAAGAAGCTTCAGCTAAAGTCAGTGAATAAAACACTGACACAATGATGAACAAGTGACTATAATATTCGCAATAACATCATTTTACTGAATAATTAAGTAAATATAATTTCTTAATTTATCTTTGTAAAGAATCCTCAGCTTAACTGGCTACTCTCTGCTGTCTCAGACGACGACATCACTTCCTGTCGGCCACCGTAATTGTTGGGTGCAGTTCACAACCTCACCACTAGATGCCGTTAACCTTACACACTGCACCTTTAAATGTGTAATCGAAATAGATTACATTCATCTCATGTAATTTGTATTCAGTTTTATCCCCAGAACTGCTCATACATTTAATAATATTTGGGGGAAAATGAGACGTAACTGCAAATCACAATACTAGTGTTCTCACGGTGTCGTGTGTGTGTGTCCTCTAGGCATCGGCCTGAAGTACGTGGCTCTGGGAGATGTGGTGATCCTCATCACCTTCGGGCCTCTGGCGGTGATGTTCGCTCACGCGGTGCAGGTGGGGTACCTGTCAGTGCTACCGCTAGTGTACGCCGTGCCGCTAGCGCTCAACACCGAAGCCATCCTGCACAGCAACAACACCCGAGACATGGACTCGGACAAGCAGGCGGGAATCGTCACGCTAGCCATCCTAGTGGGACCAACGCTCTCCTACATCATCTACAACCTGCTCCTGTTCGTGCCCTACCTGCTGTTCTGCATCCTGCCACGGTTACAGCATTAGCATGGCTCTCCCGCTGCTAACGCTGCCCATGGCCTTCCCGCTGGAGAGGCAGTTCCGCCGCCGCTGTTAGGCTAAGATCCCGCAGAAAACAGCCAAGCTCAACCTGCTCATGGGACTCTTCTACGTGTTCGGGATCATCCTGGCGCCGCAGGGGAGCTTGCCGTTATTGTGAACTCTTGTCCGGTTTGTTTTAAACAACTCTAGCTACTTTTGTACTCGTAGCGATGCTAATCTAGAGTTCAAAGACTTTAATTTATTGTTGGTTATTTATGTTTTGAGAGTTGGCAAGTTCTCTCAGTGCATAGACTGTCCAGGACATCAGTGTTGTGTAAAGAGACCAGTCTGTACATTAAGAAGTGGAGATATATATATATATTAGTGCTGTGCAGCGATTAATCACATGCAAAATAAAAGTTTGTTTACATAATTTATGTGTGTACTGTGTATAATTACTTTGTATTTATAAATTCACACACATGCATGTATATATCTAAGAAAAATGTGTTTAGATACAAAATATTTCTTAGATATATAGATGCATGTGTGTGAATTTATAAATACAAAGTAATTATACACAGTACACACACAAATTATGTAAACAAACTTATTTTGGATGCGATTAGTGCAGGGCCACGATATAATGGTTTACTAGTTCATTAAATGTTTCAGATATATTAAGTACCTTTATAATTTTTTTCATGTTTTTGTAAACATGACTATAAATAATTTTTTTAAATAATGTTTTTGATTTTCATTTTATAAAACCAGTTGAGTCTCAAGTACCCGCTCTTCAGTGGTGGTCAATTGGTATTTTAACGAGGGAACCTTAGCTTTAAAGTCCCGCTGTGGTGAACATCCAGGTTTAGTAATACTGAGAGAATATAAGCTTATATATGTTATCTCTTTATAAATGTGTTTCTTTACTTGGATATTGTATGTAATACTATTTCTAGAAAAGCTTCCTTTCGTATATTACTTGGTTTTTCTCTTATTTTGTCCATCTAAACCATATGTGCTTTCATATAAACATCTCCCAGTATCAAGTTTAAACAAATATTGAGTTAAAAAATAATAACTTTCAAAAAAAAGATGAAACTGATCGTTCAAAATGTCCAATTTAAAAAAAAATTTTTTATTTATTTATAATTTTGCAAACATTATGGGAACATTACTTTTGAATGTTCTCTGAACAAAGTAGAAACATTCAAAAAACGTTCTAACGTCCAACTAAAACATTTCAGAAAATTAAACGTTCCCTGAAAAATATATAAATAACGTTTTAAGAACATTATTAAAGAACGTTATTAAACCATAATAGCCTAACTTTGAGCGAACAATCTACTAACGTTATGAGCGTTTGTTGAGAAATCTCAAGTTCTGAGAATATCTGTTTGCTGATTACTGAACATGTCTGTAATAATGCAGTGCACACTGAAGTATGATATATGATCATCGGTGTAGCATATGGATCGACAACAAGATGGCTCACGAGGACCATCGTGGGGAGCGCAATCAATTCGCGCATGCGCACTGTCCTGTTTCAAATCAGGATTTCACTATCAAGTATATTGGTTTACTAATCAAGTACACTAAGGTTCCCGACAGTTCTACGCAACCTGCATCATAAATACATCATTTAAAACTAAAACATTAATTTGATGACGCACCATAGCCAAACAATTACGAATCCGACTACGGCGAAGGATTAGCGCATGAATATTAATCAAGCGTTGCCTGGTAACCAACCTGTAGCGTCACCTCATTAATATTCATGAGCCTATCCCTTGCCATAGTATGGTTGGTAAATTTGCATACGGCACGGGAAGCAGTGGCGTGGGCGTGTCCAGCGAATTAACCCGCACTGCTAGTTTGACTAGCGCGATGTGTTTTCATTTCGATGATTTATAGATGCTTTTTTGGTTTTGTTTTCGTGTGGAATTATTCACGGACACACGACACGAGGTGACGCGGAAGCTTCGGCCTGATGGATGTCCAGTGGCGTTACTGACGCGCGCGTCCATCGTATCGCATCGCAGTTATAAGCGCTCGTAAGCCCGTATTAGCGCATTGATCGGTGGGCCGGTGGAGCATTAATGTTGTCGACAGGTAAGATGAAACAACGACACGATATGGTGTGTTTTGTGCGACGGCTGACTCATATAACGGTGTCGCGGCCGTGCAGAGAAAACACGGGTTACTTCTTTTGTTTGAATATTCATTAATTTGCATGTTTTGCTTGTAAAGAGAATTCTGACAATAATTGATCATATCTCCCATAATCAGTCAACAAACAATCAATGCTATATCAGCAAATGACTAGCTTTTACAAGAGCAATCACGCGTTCTTGCTAATAAACACATATTTATACGTTTATTTACACATTTATAGTCATGTAGCCTATTTACTGTAATATTGTGCTTTGTTTATTTAAGCAGCGCAGATTTATGTTTCCCTTATAGAAAAGTATCACTATATAAAATGCTGAGGTGCTTCATCTCATGTTGGTTTATATGTTAAACTGTTCAGGGTTAGTCCATGTTTGACCCAGACAGGGGGTGAAGCACCTCAGCATGTTGTATAGTGTGTATAGTGATGGTAAAACATGATATTTGTACACATTCCACGTGTTTATCGAGGATATATCACTGTAATCACGATATCTCGAACACTACCGTGATGGTGTATGTGTTCTGCCCAGTATGGCACGAGCCTGGGTCCTGAAACTGCGATGCTCGTGTGTGTGGTTCCTTCACTGGAATGGCGAGTCATTGTTATGTTTGTCTGTGTTTTTTTTGGGAATCGCTTTTATAAGAAGTACTGTGATAATACTGTGGTACAGTAATGGCACATAAAGAGATATATAGATAAGAAATAGATACCTGAAAGTGGCCGAAGAATATACCATGTTATTACCATGTTATTACATGAGTTCATCATTGGCTTTGATGGTTTTAAGATCCTTTAACATCAGTGCAATCTTTCCATTGCACAAAAGCTTCTTTAGAATATTAAAATGTTCTTCACACTAAGATAAAATTGGTTCTTTTAAGGTCTGATCATCTCTATGACATCACTGTGACCTTTGAACCTTTGTTTTTAAGAGTGCATGCCGAAAACATGTTTGATTTTGAGTTCTCGAACGCGTTGGATAGAAGGACAGGCGTGTGGTTCAGAAGGTCAGGAGGAGTGTTCTCATTGGTCAGCTAACAGAGAAGTTGACGAAGCAGAGACGTATAATATGAGCCAATGGAAATGCAGATTCAGTCCTTTGCTCAGTTTTGTTTCGCTGTAGTTATAGACCTTTCATTTCTGTTCTGCATCCTTGGATATATGTATGAATATATATATATATTTCTGAAGCGTGTGTATTCCACCACAGTAGTAGAGGTGTGGTTCACCCGTGTGTTCATCAGTCATCATTCTTTAGATCAGCTGTTGAATGAACAGTGGTTTTATCATGTGCTCCTCCAAGCTAACATATTAATGATAGTAATATGAGAAGTGAACAATTCATTTAATTAAGATCGTTTCAGTCTCATTTTTAATAATTTTGTATGGTGAAATATTTATACATTTTGATTATGTACTTATGTTTTTGGTTTTCTAGTGCACTCGCAGAGAGACTCCGCCCACACGCTCTTCTGATTGGCTGTGAGTTTTGATTGATTTGGTTGCGAGTGCAGTGCGCTTGATCAGAGGCTCCGCCCACACACTCTTCTGATTGGCTGTGAGTTTTGATTTGGTTGCGAGTGCAGTGTGCTTGATCAGAGGCTCCGCCCACACACTCTTCTGATTGGCTGTGAGTTTTGATTTGGTTGCGAGTGCAGTGTGCTTGATCAGAGGCTCCGCCCACACACTCTTCTGATTGGCTGTGAGTTTTGATTTGGTTGCGAGTGCAGTGTGCTTGATCAGAGGCTCCGCCCACACACTCTTCTGATTGGCTGTGAGTTTTGATTTGGTTGCGAGTGCAGTGTGCTTGATCAGAGGCTCCGCCCACACACTCTTCTGATTGGCTGTGAGTTTTGATTGACTCCTCTCACACATGATTGATGAACACGCTAAAAGCCAAACCACTTTCATGGTGTCTAAAACCCAGGGTTGGCGCAGACTAACCTGAAACACACCTGGCTATCCTCCTAAACCGGCTCCATGGTGTAGGGTGTGTGTGACCGCAACAAGCTGCCACTCTGCATTCCTGCTTTATCAACACACACACACACACACACACACACACAAAAGAGCTTCAAAGAAATAGTTCACCCAAAATAAAACTGGTCCTGTAACCCCACCTCATCCCAGACCTCATGATTATCCTGATACCTGTCGTGTCCCGATCACATGTCTTAGTAAATCAGGTGTCATTCGAAAGCTTAAACACTATTGAACTTTAAAATCTTTTAGCGGCTCAATCTTAGTCAGACATACGGTTTAGATTTTCTAGCAGTTTTAGATTCCAAATGATTTAGTTAAATATACATTTAAAATGTTCAGTACATGTTCTTCACAGTATGTCCTGCAGTAATCTGATGTCAGAGAGCGAGCTGTGGTCTGTTTCCCAGAGCATTTACTCAGATATCAGTGATGTATGTCTGTGCTCCGGCGGGTCAACTGATGATCATGATTAATCTTACTCACAAATCAATCACTATTATTAATCACTATTATTCATCACTATTATCACTATTATTAATCACTATTATCACTATTATTAATCACTATTATTAATCACTATTATTAATCACCGGTTTAGAATCAGTGCACTTTCACATTTTCAAAAGAACATTCAATCCACACGGTCTATTTTATTCCATCATATACATTATCGACTCTTCACATTATGAAAGCTGGTGCAACATAACCAGTGAGACTCACTATATTAACTCCAATAATTCCACATCATGTTTGTTTTCCCATCAAAGCAACAACAGAAATGAACTTGTGTCGTCGAACAGCGCTTTTATTGAGCAAACGATAGAGTCGAGATTCATGTTCTGATGTATTACAGTAATAAACATAAGCACAGGCCATGATGCGCAGATACTCATGATCCTGATCAACAGATGATGAGGATGTCCAGGAGAGACTGGAGATGATGATGATGATGATGATGAGGATGTCCAGGAGAGACTGGAGATGATGATGATGATGTCATTGGGTCGGGAATGGGAACTAGAGTGACTACAAATAGAGTATGTTCTGCATGTCATGCGTGAGGTGTTTCAGACACCATGTGACTCTCAGTCACTTCCTGGAGGAATACACTCAGCTTTTTACATATTTATGCAAAATATCCCATATTTTGACTTTATTTTCATAAGAAAATGCAGTTTACGTTTATGTTTAAAGCTAATCGTCTTGCATTCGCTGTTCACGTCATCATTAATCGTAGCGGCACATGTGATGGAGCGCATCATCACATCCATCATCATTACTCGCCCTTATTCACTCATTTCAATGAAACTCTGGGAGAAGTATTTGAGGAATATTCTGTTTGTTCTTTCCTCATGTAATAAATATAAGCGTAGGCTTTATCTGTGTTCTGTAGAGCTCACAACGGCTCAGTAGAACATGAACATGACCGATGTAGATGATCTGAGATCTGCTGTAGTAAAGCTGATGATGATGAGCAGAGTCTCCTGGTGTTCCCAGAGGAAGAGCAGA
>FLSR01004886.1:59289-72685 GCA_900092035.1 Leuciscus waleckii | reverse complement strand
AAAAACAGTTATATATAAAAAGCATTACTATTGCTCCCTGGCCTTGTTCAGTGAGACGCGTGTGTGACACAGACCATCAGAATTCTGGGTAATGGATGACAGTTCTACTCTCAAATCATCCTCGGCATCTCAGTGGCACCTCACTGCAGAACACGAGATCCAGGGGGCGGAGTTGGATCCAGGTCAGGGGGCGGAGTTGGATCCAGGTCAGGGGGTGGAGCTGGTTAGGTTTAGTTATATGTAAGGTGGGAGGTTATCTAAGGGGTGGAGATTGGATCTGGATCTAACTCCTCCCCCTGGATCTCGTGTTCTGCAGTGAGGACCATCTCCGGCATCTAGTCCTAATCTGAAATGGGCGGGGCTATTGTGACGCAGACCTGCTTGTAAAATTAAATTATTTACAGCTTGTAATGTGAAATTTTATTCCTCAATAAAACTTTGATGTGAAGTTTCCCAAGTTAAATTAGATTTAAAAAAAATTTGTTAAATAACTAAGAGACAAATGTCCCGCCATCACAGACGGAGGAAAGGTCTCAGAGACGGCAGGTGTTCTGATACTGACACTGTCATCCTCATCTCATTATCCATCAGTATGATGAGCAGATTATTCATAAGGGGATGATGATGATGATGGGTGTCATGTGATCCGCTGCGTGTCTGACCCTGTGTTCACAACACTGAGATAAGCTCAACTTTATGAAGCTTATGAATATGTATAACCTTCTGATTTTACACTTATGCTGGTTTAATATCAGCATCCGTGATTCTGGACATTTACACGAGTTCACGATTCCATTCACAAGCATGTGATGTGACTTGATTTGATTTGTTTTGATTGGATATTGATTAATTTTGGCCTATCAGGTGCAGAACAGGGGAAGGTCAGGTGTCGCTGTCCTGAGCGTTTATCATATGAGAGTTTATGGTGGTTTAGTGCATAAATCATATTGTTACACATTGGATGTTTTGTAGTTGTTACACACACTGCCGTTCATAAGTTTTGGATCGGTAACATTTTTAATGTTTTAAAATCAGTCTCTTCTGCTCACAGAGACCGCGTTTATTTTATAAAAAAATTCCAAAAAAAACAGTAATATTGTGAAATATCATTATAATGTAAATCATCTGTTTTCTATGTGAATATATAATAAAGTGTAATTTATTCCTGTGATCAAAGCTGAATGTTCAGCATCATTACTGCAGTCTTCAGTGTCACATGATCCTTCACAAATCACTCTGATATGATGATTTGATGCTCAAGAAACATTTATGATTATTATCAGTGTTGAAAACAGTGCAGATTTCTGTGGAAATCGTGATACATTCGAATTTTCATGATTTTTTGATGAATATAAAGTTCAAAAGGACAGCATTTACTAATAATAATTTGTTACATTCATATAGTGTTTTTGGGTCCTCAAAGCGTACATATGGATGTAACATATGGATCTTTTGTAACATTATAAATGATTTTACTGTCACTTTTGATTAATTTAATGTTGCCTTGTTGATTAAAAACCAAACCTTTTACTGGTAGTTTATAAATCACAAATATTTCTAATGATATATATTAATTATGCAATTAATAAAAAAATGTAATGGCTCAGGTCATGCTTGTCTCATGAACATATGTGTAATACAGCACTAATGCGTCTCAGTGTGATGCAAAACATGAACTGACACGGGACAGTAAATATACTGGAGTAAATATGAGTGCACAGTAAATAATGTGTTCAGAAGGCGAACAGTGCACATCAGTGTAGACATACAGACTCTCCCTGCCTCCCAGCAAAACATCCCGAATCCCTGAAGTTATCATCAACTGCAGGAACACGAGTCTGCAACATCATAAATGCCTTTACTGTCACTTTTGATGTGTGTGTGTGTGAGAGAGAGAGTGAGTGTCTGTGAGTGTGTTTGTGTGTGCGTGTGAGAGAGAGAGAGTGTGTGATGTCTGTGTGTGTGTGTAAGAGAGTGTCTGTGAGTGTGTGTGTGTGTGTGTGTGTGTGTGAGAGAGAGAGTGAGTGTCTGTGAGTGTGTTTGTGTGTGCGTGTGAGAGAGAGAGAGTGTGTGATGTCTGTGTGTGTGTGTAAGAGAGTGTCTGTGAGTGTGTGTGTGTGTGTGTGTGTGTGTGAGAGAGAGAGTGAGTGTCTGTGAGTGTGTTTGTGTGTGCGTGTGAGAGAGAGAGAGTGTGTGATGTCTGTGTGTGTGTGTAAGAGAGTGTCTGTGAGTGTGTGTGTGTGTGTGTGTGTGTGTGAGAGAGAGAGTGAGTGTCTGTGAGTGTGTTTGTGTGTGCGTGTGAGAGAGAGAGAGTGTGTGATGTCTGTGTGTGTGTGTAAGAGAGTGTCTGTGAGTGTGTGTGTGTGTGTGTGTGTGTGTGAGAGAGAGAGTGAGTGTCTGTGAGTGTGTTTGTGTGTGCGTGTGAGAGAGAGAGAGTGTGTGATGTCTGTGTGTGTGTGTAAGAGAGTGTCTGTGAGTGTGTGTGTGTGTGTGTGTGTGTGTGAGAGAGAGAGTGAGTGTCTGTGAGTGTGTTTGTGTGTGCGTGTGAGAGAGAGAGAGTGTGTGATGTCTGTGTGTGTGTGTAAGAGAGTGTCTGTGAGTGTGTGTGTGTGTGTGTGTGTGTGTGAGAGAGAGAGTGAGTGTCTGTGAGTGTGTTTGTGTGTGCGTGTGAGAGAGAGAGAGTGTGTGATGTCTGTGTGTGTGTGTAAGAGAGTGTCTGTGAGTGTGTGTGTGTGTGTGTGTGTGTGTGAGAGAGAGAGTGAGTGTCTGTGAGTGTGTTTGTGTGTGCGTGTGAGAGAGAGAGAGTGTGTGATGTCTGTGTGTGTGTGTAAGAGAGTGTCTGTGAGTGTGTGTGTGTGTGTGTGTGTGTGTGAGAGAGAGAGTGAGTGTCTGTGAGTGTGTTTGTGTGTGCGTGTGAGAGAGAGAGAGTGTGTGATGTCTGTGTGTGTGTGTAAGAGAGTGTCTGTGAGTGTGTGTGTGTGTGTGTGTGTGTGTGAGAGAGAGAGTGAGTGTCTGTGAGTGTGTTTGTGTGTGCGTGTGAGAGAGAGAGAGTGTGTGATGTCTGTGTGTGTGTGTAAGAGAGTGTCTGTGAGTGTGTGTGTGTGTGTGTGTGTGTGTGAGAGAGAGAGTGAGTGTCTGTGAGTGTGTTTGTGTGTGCGTGTGAGAGAGAGAGAGTGTGTGATGTCTGTGTGTGTGTGTAAGAGAGTGTCTGTGAGTGTGTGTGTGTGTGTGTGTGTGTGTGAGAGAGAGAGTGAGTGTCTGTGAGTGTGTTTGTGTGTGCGTGTGAGAGAGAGAGAGTGTGTGATGTCTGTGTGTGTGTGTAAGAGAGTGTCTGTGAGTGTGTGTGTGTGTGTGTGTGTGTGTGAGAGAGAGAGTGAGTGTCTGTGAGTGTGTTTGTGTGTGCGTGTGAGAGAGAGAGAGTGTGTGATGTCTGTGTGTGTGTGTAAGAGAGTGTCTGTGAGTGTGTGTGTGTGTGTGTGTGTGTGTGAGAGAGAGAGTGAGTGTCTGTGAGTGTGTTTGTGTGTGCGTGTGAGAGAGAGAGAGTGTGTGATGTCTGTGTGTGTGTGTAAGAGAGTGTCTGTGAGTGTGTGTGTGTGTGTGTGTGTGTGTGAGAGAGAGAGTGAGTGTCTGTGAGTGTGTTTGTGTGTGCGTGTGAGAGAGAGAGAGTGTGTGATGTCTGTGTGTGTGTGTAAGAGAGTGTCTGTGAGTGTGTGTGTGTGTGTGTGTGTGTGTGAGAGAGAGAGTGAGTGTCTGTGAGTGTGTTTGTGTGTGCGTGTGAGAGAGAGAGAGTGTGTGATGTCTGTGTGTGTGTGTAAGAGAGTGTCTGTGAGTGTGTGTGTGTGTGTGTGTGTGTGTGAGAGAGAGAGTGAGTGTCTGTGAGTGTGTTTGTGTGTGCGTGTGAGAGAGAGAGAGTGTGTGATGTCTGTGTGTGTGTGTAAGAGAGTGTCTGTGAGTGTGTGTGTGTGTGTGTGTGTGTGTGAGAGAGAGAGTGAGTGTCTGTGAGTGTGTTTGTGTGTGCGTGTGAGAGAGAGAGAGTGTGTGATGTCTGTGTGTGTGTGTAAGAGAGTGTCTGTGAGTGTGTGTGTGTGTGTGTGTGTGTGTGAGAGAGAGAGTGAGTGTCTGTGAGTGTGTTTGTGTGTGCGTGTGAGAGAGAGAGAGTGTGTGATGTCTGTGTGTGTGTGTAAGAGAGTGTCTGTGAGTGTGTGTGTGTGTGTGTGTGTGTGTGAGAGAGAGAGTGAGTGTCTGTGAGTGTGTTTGTGTGTGCGTGTGAGAGAGAGAGAGTGTGTGATGTCTGTGTGTGTGTGTAAGAGAGTGTCTGTGAGTGTGTGTGTGTGTGTGTGTGTGTGTGAGAGAGAGAGTGAGTGTCTGTGAGTGTGTTTGTGTGTGCGTGTGAGAGAGAGAGAGTGTGTGATGTCTGTGTGTGTGTGTAAGAGAGTGTCTGTGAGTGTGTGTGTGTGTGTGTGTGTGTGTGAGAGAGAGAGTGAGTGTCTGTGAGTGTGTTTGTGTGTGCGTGTGAGAGAGAGTGTGTGTCTGTGAGTGTGTGTGCATGTGAGAGAGAGAGAATGTGTGTATGTCTGTGTGTGTAAGAGAGAGTGTGTGTGTGTCTCAACAGTCGTCACCTTTATTTTTATACTGCTTTTTTTTTTTACAATACAGAGTTTCGGCGCAGCTTTACATTGATAAGGGTGATAGTGTGTGTGTGAGGTGTTTTTGATGAATGTGAAGGTTTGTGAGACTCACACATAAGACTCCATCAGAGCTTCATAATTGTGTCATCATCATGGCCTCATGTTTGTCCAGATCGGCGTCAGTGAAGGAACACGTTTATCAAACCCCCGATCCCTGTTTCTCTGAGAGAGATGATGATGGTGTGATGATAATCCTCCCAGTAATCCCAGTGATCATGGAGAATCACTGCCATCTGGCTCACGGCGGGACACACACATCGCTCATACTGTTACTGTACATACTGGACATTCTGCCATTACAGACACACACACACACACACACACACACACACACACACACGAGGAGAACACTAATGCAACATGCAAACATTCTTCTCGGAGGAATACTCCACCATACACACTTCTGACGTATTTAATTCTAAAGACGTTATTTCAGTGAGAGGTAATACTAGTAAACTCTAGATTTTTAAATCAACAAAGCGTAAGGAATAAAATGTGGTTTATTGTTGTTTATTGCAAAGAACAAACTTCTGTTAACAAAGTGCATTTATTTTTAAACTAAAAAACACAAAATAATGTACTCGAAAAGATTTAATACTCTCTCTTTTATTTCAAGCTGTCATATTTATTCATATTCGTCAGTTGTTAAACTGAAAGCTGTCTGGTGTAAGTGGCGGTGTGTGTTTTGCTTCATACTTTGATTGACAATGGACCTTTTTTGCCTGAGAACTTTTGCTGGAATATTGTTAATGTGACTCACATTTATGACACTTTTCCGTCTCGTAATCAGACACGCTCCTCAATGAGCCGACAGGGCGCAGGTTTATCAGTTTATTCTGAAGCCGCTCGAGACTTTAGTCTGATAAAGGAAAATGGGTTTACATGAACACATGCATTGCCTTAAGCTTAATCAAGTTAAGATTGTGCATGTAGTAAACGCACTCATTGTTGTGCTACACTATGAACATTTGATAGATAGATAGATAGATCATTTATAGATAGATTAGATAGATAGATATTTATAGATTAAATTTTATATATATATATAGTAGAGGTGTAACGAGACCCTCATGTCATGATTCGATTCATATCACGATACTGAACTCACAATACGATATTATTGCGATACTCCAAGACATCTGATAAAAGGTTACAAAAAATATTCTGTTGTTTAAAATGCTAAATTTGGTATTACATTGTGTGTGTAAATGAATAGTCTTGGACTTGGTGCTGGAACTCAAAGCACAGGACAATAGAGACACCAGAATAACAATATTCATGATTCTGAAGATGAAAATACAGATTTATTTTAGACTCTGTCACTGACTAGATATATTTAAAATAATGTCGGCCACTTTATACTGGTAACATCAGAACTTTGGCGTTATCATGACACACAAATATTCCCACATTGCATTATTATACATTATATTCAACATTATATATAGCAGTTTAATGTAATACTGACACTAAAACTCTGAAAACTAGATTTTTTTTCTCACACATTCATTTTTATTTTGGGTGAAATATCCACAATATATATTGTCACTATTCACAAAAGAGATTGTTGCATTTTTGTATTGCGATATATTGTGACACGATAGGCTATATTGTTACACCCCTAATACTATAGATTATTAATACAGTATATGATCTATCATATCTAGAACTCTGGAACATTTAGTCTAGTTAAAAAAACTCTGTCTATTAATTATGAATTAAAAGGCTGCACATCTGAGTGAAATATTCATGGTGTATCTGTCCCTCTCCTCTGAGGATCTGCTTTTGGTTTCAGAAGTGTTTGTGTGTCTTTATGGGACGAGAACGTGGCATCAAGTGGGGAAAAGACAAGTTCATTATGTTTTGATGAAAGATTCTAAAGACAAATATTTTATTTTCGGAATAGCATAAACTGATGCATAGGAACATTTATTCATAGTTAAAATGAATCATGAGTCATGCATAGGCCCTGTTCTGCTCTTTATCAAACTCTTGATGTTGTTTCAGGATCTACTAGAACACGTTTTCCTGCTTGAATGTTGATTATTCTCCTCATATTCTCCATTGTTGCGGCTCCTCTCTTCCCAGTCTGTCAGTAACGCTCTGTTTACTTCCTGTCTCTATGAAGCCCCTCCTTCTGAAAAGCACACTGTGCTCTGATTGGTCAGCTGGAGCAGTGTGTTGTGATTGGTCAAGCACTTCGAGTGTGTTTGGGAAATGTCCCGCACTTACCATAACCGCCAGTTTAACACACAACTAACTAACTCAACCAGGCCCCGCCCCTTTATTCTGCGTATGAATTATTATGATGAGGAATATTGTGACGTGTTCGTTCCCGGAAGAAACTCAAGACTAACATAGACACATAAACTACATTAAGGGCTGGGTTTTCTTTAAAAGTCAAGTACCTTTGTACTTTTACTCAAGTAAAATGTTCTTAATTCTTTTACTGGAGTAATATTTTATTAGGGTATCTGTACTTTTACTCAAGTCCGTGATTTGTCTAATTACTGCGGTCCTGTGGAGTCACTCTCAAAATCCATTTCTTATCAGGCAATCTGTTGGGGATCCTTGCTAACTAGGCCCCCAGTAGGAAGTGCATGTGCTTTCACATTAGTTATATGAGCTGTTGGTGCCGATCAGAGAGTTTGCTTTGGAGATCTCCTCAAGTCCACTTGGTCTGGGGTTCGTGTCGCTGCTGGTATGAATGAACACAATCCGTCCTGAACCGAAGTGAATGCCGTTTGTATCTGTGCATGTTCCCAGTCACTCTTATCATAGCGTAAGGCATTCCTCATAGCTGCTAGTCTCTTCATAAGTTGCCTTTAGAGAGCAGCTTGTGTTCTTCCTATCGCTTGCAACACACTTGTGACGGACAAACGCGAGCTGGCATAAACAGCTGCTGAACAGTTGCCACCAGTGCTCACATTTCTTTTATTATTATGTAATATTTTGTTTAACAGGGACAATGGACAGACAGTCTATGACAGATCCAGGATTGGCTACTACATTTCAATAAGAAAAGAACACAGGAACATATGGCTTCATTAATCATTAATCGTTAAATAACATTTAAGCAAACACTACAGTTAATGATACAATTGCACAAAACAAAGTTACAGAAATAATAATCAAAGTCAAAATAATAATAATAATATAGGCATAGGCCTAATACATAAGCTAATATAACAGATTAAAAGTGCAGATTGTTTGACTCGTCTAAAGCCGTATCTTCATGTTTGATTTAAACTGTGCCAAAGTGGAGCGTTATCTAGTGTTGGTTGGCAATGTGTAAACATTTGTTTTTAGTAGAGTTTTTGGTAACACTTTACAATGAAGTAAATTAGTTAATGTATTAACTTACATGAGCTAAACATGAGCAAGAGCAATACATTTGCTACTGTATTTGTTCATCTTTGTTGACGTTAGTTAATTCAACATACAGCTGTTCATGTTAGTTCATGTTAGTTCACAGTGCATTAACAAGATTTTATTAAAGTATGAGTAAATGTTGAAATTAACATTAAACAAGGATTAATAAATGCTGTATAAGTGCAGTTCATTATTAGTTCATGCTAACTAATATACTTAACTAATGTTAACTAAAGAAGAACCTTATTGTAAAGTGTTACCATGTTTTTAATGCACATTTACCAGATAATGTTGCCTGACTGCTTTATTTCCACCCGTCCTCTAGTTTTGCTTGTGCGTAAATCATAGTATTATCGGGATTTGAATGTCAGACACAAACTAAAAGGCAGAGGTCCGAGGACCGAGCCCTGAGGGACCCCGTCTGAACTCGTGAGGATATAAATAGCATAGAAGGGCACAATAAACAGTTTTCTGTATTATGTTGCTCAGTTACTACTTTTTCTGCTATCTTGGACATTTGGACTTGGCCTGGGCTTTTAAGTTGAATGAGCTGGTCTCAACTAGTCATAGATAACATGGTTTTGTGCTTTCGAGTACGACGACACTGCAGATGTGCTGTAATGTAGAGCTGGGTCCACCTGACTGACCTAGAGGCTCATGAATTGAGGAAGTTGTCTGATGGGAAAAGAGCAGTTCCTCTTTTTAAAGCCTATTTGTATTTTCGCTTATTCAGAGCGCTGAGACATGAATGACCTCAGGACATCAAATTCTGAGCAGTTTCTCAAGATATGCTCTTTATATGCTGTTTAATGGTGGATAGGGGTGTAATAATGCACTGGTTGTTTTAAAAAAATTATTAATATTATTTCATTGCATTGATTACAGAGTTCAGTAATTGTCGGTTGCGATGATTAGGACATTCTCTCTTAAATGAAAAAAAGTTTGGATTTCTGCATTATCATAATTGCACACATCCATTTGAGCAAAGCCTAGGCCTAGTTGTTTTTTCTTGGGATTTATTATACAGATATTCTGAGAATATATAAAAAGAAATCTTCAGCACACCTTGACATATGATTAATTTAACAAACATTAATTCATTAATTCATTCTCTTTCTCTTTATAAAGCACTTTTAAACACAACCATAGGTTGACCAAGGTGTACATAAAGTTGAAATAATGTAAAACAAAAAAACAAGATATAAAAATATACAAAAACAATATAATAAAACAATTTGAATTAAACTTTTAATCCACCATAATTTGTTTAAATAAGTAAGATTTAAGCATAGATTTAAAAACAGGCAAAGAACGTGCTTTTCAAAAAAAAACCTGTCTTTGAAACTTTAGATTTAGATGCATTCGTAATAATGAGCATGCATTGGTTAACAGCTGAATTTTTTATTTATTTAAAAGGTCTTGAAATGGTCTTAAAAGGATCTTAATTTCTTTAAAATGGTCTTAAAAAGGTATTCATTTCTTTAAAATGGTCTTAAAAGGGTCTTCATTTCTTTAAAGGGGTCTTCATTTTTTAAAAAGGTCTTAAAGGGGTCTTAATTTCTTTAAAATGGTCTTAAAAGGGTCTTAATTTCTTTAAAGGAGTCTTAAAAATTCTTTAAAAGGTCTTAAAAGATCTTAATTTCTTAAAAAGGTCTTAAAAGGGTCTTCATTTCTTTAAAATGGTCTTAAAAGGGTCTTAATTTCTTTAAAGGAGTCTTAAAAATTCTTTAAAAGGTCTTAAAAGATCTTAATTTCTTAAAAAGGTCTTAAAAGGGTCTTCATTTCTTTAAAATGGTCTTAAAAGGGTCTTAATTTCTTTAAAGGAGTCTTAAAAATTCTTTAAAAGGTCTTAAAAGATCTTAATTTCTTAAAAAGGTCTTAAAAGGGTCTTCATTTCTTTAAAATGGTCTTAAAAGGGTCTTAATTTCTTTAAAGGAGTCTTAAAAATTCTTTAAAAGGTCTTAAAAGATCTTAATTTCTTAAAAAGGTCTTAAAAGGGTCTTCATTTCTTTAAAATGGTCTTAAAAGGGTCTTAATTTCTTTAAAGGAGTCTTAAAAATTCTTTAAAAGGTCTTAAAAGATCTTAATTTCTTAAAAAGGTCTTAAAAGGGTCTTCATTTCTTTAAAATGGTCTTAAAAGGGTCTTAATTTCTTTAAAGGAGTCTTAAAAATTCTTTAAAAGGTCTTAAAAGATCTTAATTTCTTAAAAAGGTCTTAAAAGGGTCTTCATTTCTTTAAAATGGTCTTAAAAGGGTCTTAATTTCTTTAAAGGAGTCTTAAAAATTCTTTAAAAGGTCTTAAAAGATCTTAATTTCTTAAAAAGGTCTTAAAAGGGTCTTCATTTCTTTAAAATGGTCTTAAAAGGGTCTTAATTTCTTTAAAGGAGTCTTAAAAATTCTTTAAAAGGTCTTAAAAGATCTTAATTTCTTAAAAAGGTCTTAAAAGGGTCTTCATTTCTTTAAAATGGTCTTAAAAGGGTCTTAATTTCTTTAAAGGAGTCTTAAAAATTCTTTAAAAGGTCTTAAAAGATCTTAATTTCTTAAAAAGGTCTTAAAAGGGTCTTCATTTCTTTAAAATGGTCTTAAAAGGGTCTTAATTTCTTTAAAGGAGTCTTAAAAATTCTTTAAAAGGTCTTAAAAGATCTTAATTTCTTAAAAAGGTCTTAAAAGGGTCTTCATTTCTTTAAAATGGTCTTAAAAGGGTCTTAATTTCTTTAAAGGAGTCTTAAAAATTCTTTAAAAGGTCTTAAAAGATCTTAATTTCTTAAAAAGGTCTTAAAAGGGTCTTCATTTCTTTAAAATGGTCTTAAAAGGGTCTTAATTTCTTTAAAGGAGTCTTAAAAATTCTTTAAAAGGTCTTAAAAGATCTTAATTTCTTAAAAAGGTCTTAAAAGGGTCTTCATTTCTTTAAAATGGTCTTAAAAGGGTCTTAATTTCTTTAAAGGAGTCTTAAAAATTCTTTAAAAGGTCTTAAAAGATCTTAATTTCTTAAAAAGGTCTTAAAAGGGTCTTCATTTCTTTAAAATGGTCTTAAAAGGGTCTTAATTTCTTTAAAGGAGTCTTAAAAATTCTTTAAAAGGTCTTAAAAGATCTTAATTTCTTAAAAAGGTCTTAAAAGGGTCTTCATTTCTTTAAAATGGTCTTAAAAGGGTCTCTGTGTTTTCAGTCAGCCCTGACCTGTCTCCAGAGACTGCCCTCCTCGGCTCCCTCGCGATCCCGGTTCCTCGCCCCCCGGCAGCGAGCGCTAGCGTCCCGCGAGCGCAGCGGAAGCCCAGCGAGTCCGGGCCGGCGCGCGGCAGCATGGAGGTGGGCATGCGTGTGGTGCGCGGCCTGGACTGGAAGTGGAGCTCGCAGGACGAGGGAGAAGGGCACATCGGCACAGTGGTGGAGATCGGCCGGCAGGGCAGCACGACCACACCAGACAAGACCGTGGTGGTGCAGTGGGACAGCGGGACCCGAACCAACTACCGCACCGGGTACCAGGGCGCTTACGACCTGCTTCTGTACGACAACGCACAGATAGGTACGACCAAAAACATCTCTTCCACTTAAAGGTGCAGTCTGTAAGAGTGACAGCCAGTGGTCGAAATAGGTACTGCAGTCCAAATTACAAATATGGGAGATGGTTGTTTAGTGCTGGGCTTAGTGTTGTCAAAAGTGCTGACTTTGGTACCAAGTCGTTACTGACATTTAAAAAATGTGAGGCTTTGAGCGCTGTTGAGCGGAATCGTAAACGCCTCTGATTGGCCGTTGTGTTCACGCGCTCATCGGGTTTATCTGTGATTGGCTACAATGATCAGCGCACGGGAGCGTTTGAAAGCACAAGCCGGACCGGTCCGCTGGTATACGCCTGCTTTCAAACGCTCGCGTGTGTGTCGTAACACGAGAATGAACCTCATTGGCTCTTGCTGAAACGCCTCCATTGTAGTCTTGAGGGAACAAACACGCCTCAATATTCCTCATTATAATAATTAATGCGCAGAATAAAGGGGCGGGGTCTGGTTGAGTTAGTCAGTAGTGTGTTAAACTGGTGGTTATGGAAAGGGGCGGGACATTTCCCAAACACACTCAAAGCGCTCGACCAATCACAACACACCGCTCCAGCCGACCAATCAGAGCACAGTGTGCTTTTCAGAAGGAGGGGCTTCATAGAGACAGCAAGTAAACAGAGCGTTACTGACAGACTGCGAAGAGAGGAGCCGCAACAATGGAGAATATGAGGAAAATAATCAACATTCAAGCAGGAAAACCTGTTCTAGTAGAGAAACAACATCAAGACTGGCGTAACAGATCCTCTTTAAGAGGGTATCAGGGATTTAATGTGCATAATAAGAAGCCGAATCGTAAATATTTATATTTAAACACTCATGTAGAAGTTTAATGTGCATCATATGAGTGTTTGTGAGTCGGTCTGTCTGCTGTCGACATGTTCTAACACACCGAAGCCGTTTTGCATGATCGTGATCTCTCCGCCTGTCTTTGTGATTGAAGTGGTCAGTGATTCAGTGTCGTGACTCACTCGTTCCTGAGAGACGCGAGGCTGAGCGTTTCATTCATTCACATCACACACACTTCCACACCTCAGGAATTCTGGATTCCACCGGCTCACGCTTCAAAACATGAGCTTCCTCCTCAGCGTTTCTGTCTCGTTCTCCAGCACACACATCTAAACATTCTCAAATCAAGATACATTTACTGGAGAAGAAGCAAAATGACTGAAGATATTAAGTCAAAAAAGTATCAAAATGAAGTGAGTTTGTGTTTAAAAACAAGATCAAAGATACTGAATAAGGCAATCATTTTTAGCATTGTGGACTTTCAATGGAGGGACAGAAATCTCTCAGGTTGTTTTTAAGATTAACTAAAGTCCTGCAGGTTTGGAACGACATGAGGGATGAGCTAACCCTAATATTGTTGAGACCAATTATTCAAATGCAATACTAGTTAACTGTTAAAGAGGCCATACTGTGCTAGAACAGGTTTTCCTGCTTGAATGTTGATTATTCTCCTCATATTCTCCATTGTTGCGGCTCCTCTCTTCCCAGTCTGTCAGTAACGCTCTGTTTACTTCCTGTCTCTATGAAGCCCCTCCTTCTGAAAAGCACACTGTGCTCTGATTGGTCAGCTGGAGCAGTGTGTTGTGATTGGTCAAGCACTTCGAGTGTGTTTGGGAAATGTCCCGCACTTACCATAACCGCCAGTTTAACACACAACTAACTAACTCAACCAGGCCCCGCCCCTTTATTCTGCGTATGAATTATTATGATGAGGAATATTGTGACGTGTTCGTTCCCGGAAGAAACTCAAGACTACAATGGAGGCGTTTCAGGAGTTCAG
>FLSR01004886.1:39637-57222 GCA_900092035.1 Leuciscus waleckii | reverse complement strand
CACACACACACACACACACACACACACACACACAAACACACACACACACTCACTCACTCACTCACTCACTCACTCACTCACTCACTCTCTCACTTACACACTCACTCACTCTCTCACTCACTCACTCTCTCACGCACTCACTCACTCACTCACTCTCTCACGCACTCACTCACTCACACTCTCTCACTCCTTTTAATGAACCAGATCAAAAGATGTTTCAGTGGTTAGTCACTGATAATTCTTGAACACATGTCGAGAGCCGGTTGCTATAGTAAAAACACAACTTCCCCTTGCCTCTGATAAACCACACACTCTTATATCAGTGGTGGTGTTAGTGTTATGCTTATTTTAGTTCAGTGTACAGTTTAATTCTGTGCAATACAGTTATAATGAACTTAATTCAGCTGAGCTGTGCACATGTACTTCAGACACTCATATCTGGTTATATAAATGCATGTTCACGGATAAGAGTGTTTTAAGTGTATACTGCCTGAGCCTATCTCAGGGCCTGTGCAGACAATGCTACTATTTACAATCATCAGAGCTATGGAATATATCTTCACATTACATCTAAATCTTCATATTATGAGGGCAACTTTCTACAGCCTTTATCCTGTAGTCGTGATGAGATTAGGATCCTGCATATAAAACATCAATCAATCATAAAGGAATCGAAAACAACAGTGAAGAATCAACTCGTGTAATATTGAAACATCTGTCTAGTTTCACTTCCCCTTGTGTTATATTCAGACATGATTCAGACACACCGACGGACTCTGACGAGTGTTCGGAAACATCTCAGGTTTCAAAAGAATATGATTGTTAATCCTGCAAGAAAAATAAATGTTAATTATGATTAATTAAAAGAATCCGTCACAGAATCGACTCCCATCGATACCAGAACCAGGAATGGAACAGCCCTAGAGTCCACGGGTACCGGATGTGGGCCGACACTGGTGCATTCTGGGAGCAATTAATTACAATGAATGCGTTATGTCAAACCTTTAACCTGCGGGAAAGAATCAACAGTTTAAACCACAGACTCGGCAACCCTGATTATGACTATCATTTATTTAAAGGGGAAATATCATGAAAATCTGACTTTCTCCATGTGTCAGTGCTATAATCAGTGCTTCTACCAACCATCTTATGGATCTTCTTATAATATTACCGGCCCTTAATCTGCACGTTTACACACACCAGCCGACATTTGGTTCCACACGCGACAACAGAGACCAGTTCTAACGCAATGATAAAGATCCAGCAAAGCATGAAACTGTTCTGTGGTTGAGCACAGACGAGCACTGAACACTATTGACCAGAACATGTCACCACTGTCTTATAAACACCTCAGGAACTGTGGACACTTGTGGAGAAGTTAAACATGATGATGAGATGATCAATGTAACTCCACAACAACTACAGAAATGTCTCCACTAACATTCAGAAACTCTTCCTGAGTCTCTCCGTAAGGCTGCACTCGCTACTGGTTATTCTGGGATTCTGGATGATTGAGATTGGCCTGTTTTGTTATTGTAAAGCTCGTGTAAAGACTCCGCCTCTTCTGAACGGAGCGGAGCTAAAGCTTATTTGCATTTAAAGGGACACACACAGAAACTGCACGTTTTTGCTCGCACACAAAAAGGGGCAAATTTGACAAACTATAATAAATGATCTGTGGGGATTTCTGATTTCTGGAGCTTAAATTTCACACACACATTCTGAGGACACCAGAGATTTATATTACATCTTACAAAAGGGGCATAATATGTCTCCTTTAAGATATTCATGTTGTCAGTGCAGAGCGAGAGGCAGTTTTGGTGTTTAAAGTTCATGGATTGTCTGTGTCTGTTCCGTGCAGAGCGTCACACACACACACACCGTCTTACCTTTGATCTCACACACACCTGAGACACAAGAGCCACAGGCTTTCAGAGGTTTAGTCTGATTCTGTCTTAAGCCGTGAGCTGTTCAGGCGGTGCCATATGGCGAGAGACGGCGTGTGAGAACGCACTCAGTGTCACTGCTCCATACTCCTGATTTCATGAGAAAATGAGAAGGGCAAAAACAGCCAAACCAGAGCAAGGATAGTGGACTCTGCTGATGGAATAGTTCCAGTCGAGGAGGAAGCGTTGATGGTTGAAGTATGGGAATAGGCAGTTCCTTTGCTCCCCGATCAGATCAGGTCTTTACTATAAGGTACGTGCGGTCAGTCGCTGTTATTATTACTTGTGTTCAGAGCATTTCCAAACGTCACAACTGAGAAACGATGAAGGACAGGATTGTCTCACAGTAAAGTCTAGTGTGTAATCAGCTTGGTTAAACTATGTCTTGATGAGATGTGTTCAGTGCTAGGGTTTCCTCTAATTCTGTGTTTTACATCTCTGCGTTTGGCAGATGATCTTACAGTGCACTGACTGATGTGTGTTCACTGTGCTCTACAAGAACTAGCGCTATCATTCGCTCAGCCAAATGCATATCATTTCAATAAGCTATATCAAATCTAAGAAGAAATGGATCTGTAATGTTAGGATAGGTAATAATAAACATCAGAACACTACATTTTAATTGTAATGTATGTGAAATGTATTAGTAATCGACAACCACAGAACAGCTATTGTAATTACAGATACAAAGTCGAAAATGATACATTTTCTATTATTTTCTTTGTAAAATGAAAACGAATGTATTCATCCTTGGATATAAGATACAATAACTTACAAAAACATCGGCAATATGCATTTCAATGCACAGGTGAAACCTTTATGGGCACGTATGAAACGCATATGCCCCACACTGGGCAAAACTGTCATTCTGACCATCACGGGAAGAGAATATGAAAATATAATAAACTGCGAGAAAACAAACTGATTTAGTAACCAATATTTGTTTCAGTGAGCAAATGAAAAATCGTATGCATTCGGTCAGTGTGACTGTTGTGGCCATTCAAGGTAGAAATACTCAAAACTCTTGTGTGTCTTGTACTTTTAATGAAATAACAATGATAGAATAAAATATAGACACATTTAGGAAAAGTCAGGGTCCTTTACTTACATGGGTTTTATTTCAACAAACTTATTACATTGCAAAATTTTAAAACAGTCAAAATTACTGCCTTGGTAGTTCTAGTGTTAAATACATATTTCTAAAAGATAAAAGTACCGGTAGTGGTGTTTTTTCCTCCAAGTAATTTTCCAGTCCATTGAATTTGAATGGATTTACTATTTCATTGTTTAATTATGATGTTCGTTATTTAAAAAAAAAAAAAAAAAAATATTTTATTGGAATCATTTTTGAAAAAAAACTATTGTATTGGCATCAGTTTTGATACAAAACTCTGCGAAGCACTGATGAAACAAATGGAGAGTTCTGCTGGGTGGACTAAAGGAACATCTGCTATGTTTCCCTCCAAAGCTGTGAATTTAACTTGGGTGCAAAATTGGAATATCACACAAAACATTTGTGAATAAAGCAGCGTTTCCCTCCCATGTGTTCAGGAGAACAAAACTGACACTTTCTGGGAAACTGGTAATAAAGAGTTTAATGGCATCGACTCTGAACAAAGTGTGCATGTGACGAACACGGATGATGCTGACGTGCAGATTCATAAACAGCGCTAAAGAGTGCAGTGTGTTTTGGGATGCTGAGAAACTACGTTCATGATGACAACATTGCACAACATGAAAATAATGCAACAAAAATAATGAAATAATGCAAATAATGCAACAAAAATAATGCAAATAATGCAACATGAAAATAATAAATGAAAATAATGCAATAATAAAAATAATGCAATTATGAAAATGTCATGTAAGCGGCAGGGAAGAGGTTTGTCATGTAAACATATTACTGAAAAAAAAAAAAAAATCTGTCATCATTTACTCATATTGTTCCAAACCTGTATGAGTTTCTTCTGCTAAACACAAAAGAATATATTTTAATAACAAAACAAACCATGGAAGTCAATGTTGAGCATCAGCTGTTGGCTTACACACATTCTCCAGAACACCTATAGTCATTGGGAAAGGTCCCGATGTTCCTCTGGATGGTAACCTTCTCTTCTTCTGGATGGTAACCTTCTCTTCTTCTCTGCTCCTCAGAGTGAGCTTGACGCCGAGGCAGAACCTGTCCAGGATCATCCTGAAGGGAATCTTCCAGGGCGTGAAGGTGGTCCGGGGACCCGACTGGGACTGGGGAAACCAAGACGGTGAGACTCCTCTGATCATTACACTGGTGAACGCGATCAGGCTGAGAGGGATGTTCTGGGTTTAATAAGGTTCTGGCAGCTTATTGAAACGCATAACCAGAGTTTCATATGAAGGAAGCCCTTTGACTGTCTTTATGAACTTTATAACTTTATAGTTTTGGCTAAATGCATTTTAAAGGTGCATTGTGTGATATTTAGGAGGATCTGTTGACAGAAATGCAATATCATAAACATAACTATGTTGTCAGTGGTGTATAAAGACCTTACATAATGAACCGTTGTGTGTTTATTAGCTTAGAATGAGGCGTTTCTCTCTACACACACCGCGGGTCCGCTTACATCCACATGTTTCTACAGTGGCCCTGAGCAGACAAACGTGTTTCATCACTCTGTTGTTCTTCGTGTAAAGAAGCTTCAGCTAAAGTCAGCGAATAAAACACTGACACAATGAGAACAAGTGATATAATATTCACAATAACATCGTTTTACTGAATAATTAAGTAAACCTTATTTCTTAATTTATCTTTGTAATGAAACTGGCTACCATTGTTTAACTGGCTATTCTCTGCTGTCTCAGACGACGACATCACTTCCTGTCGGCCACCGTAACTTCTGTTGTGTGCAGTTCACAATCTCACCACTAGATGCTGTTAAACTTACACACTGCACCTTTAAATAATTGAGATTCGATTGAATAACCGTGATTAGTGAATAACTGCGACAGGCCGATCACTGAATAAACGAATGAAGGTCTGGGATTCAGAAAGGAAGTGCTTTTCTTCTTCACTGGTTCCACATGAGCTGTGAAAGGTAAAGAGTTTACGGCTGATGAAATGAGCTCAGGTTGTGTTCTCATCATTGTGTAAGTGAAGATCTGTGATCTGTGTTTTCACTGCACCGATGAATGAGTCAAAATGTCTGAGTGCCGTTGATGGACACTAGAAGTGCTAGACTGAAGATCTGTGGCGTTATCCTGTGTTTCGCGTGTCATGGCTGTGTTCGTGTTGGTTAGTTAGTGATGTTATTATTAGACGAAGCTCCAGCTCATATTCAACCCCAAAATCAACAGAGAAAGAAAGAAGAAATCGTTTTCCATGTAGAAAATAAAGCCTGTTCTTGGCATGAAGAAAACGAGGCCTACTTTTAGGACCAAGAAGATTCTTTTTTATTATTATTTACAAACAAGTGAATATATAAATAAAAAAATGTGATTGTAGTATTAATAGAGCATTTTTAAATGAGGAGGAAACAAATGAAAATACCGAAATATAACATTTTCTTTGAGCAAAATATGTTTTTATTATTTCCTCTTGTGATTTTGGGGTAAATCTTGAGGTTTTGTGAGATTGACATGTGTTTGGCATAGATTTTCGTATAGGCTGTGTTTTGTGTTATCCTTGTTGTTTAAGCATCCTTTCATTGTGAAAAGTCAAATATTGGCTTTGCTCAGGCTAAGTATTGATATGAATTCTCTAACTCTTATTAACTCCAGTTACATAAGAAAAATGTATTCTGTTAGCGGAAACAAGCTTCCATATTATAAATACACAACCACTGTAGATTGGCCCAAAAAATATGACTAGATATTGCATATAAAAGCACAGGAATCCTGCATATTGTTAAATATCTGAGATATTTTCAGGTGTATTTTCTGACTTTACTGTGACATTTCTCCGACATTCAGACACGACACACACACGTTCATTTTTAAATGTGTTGTTCTTACTTCTCCCGATCCTGGTCTGAGACTCCTGCCCTGTCCCGCTTGTGTGTGTGCATGCGTGCGTGCGTGTGTGTGTGTGTGTGTGTGTGTGTGTGTGTGTGTGTGTGCGCGTGTATGTGTATGTGTGTCTGTGCGTGTGCGTGCGTGTGTGAGCAGGAGGCGAGGGGAAGGTTGGGAAGGTTGTGGATATTCGTGGTTGGGATCAGGAATCGGGTCGCAGTGTGGCGAGTGTCACATGGTCTAACGGGACCACGAACGTCTACCGAATGGGTCACAAGGGGAAGGTGGATCTGAAGTACGTGTCGGATGTTCAGGGAGGATTCTACTACAAGGAACACCTGCCCAAATTAGGTAACGTTCATTTACGTATTTATTCACATGTATTTACATCTAAATTACAGTGTCAGACACTCCGATGAATCCATGAACTATTCAGAACCGATGAGTCTTCTTATGCTCCATATGTGTGAGAGAGGGACATTTAGGATTCAATATTACAGAAAATAGTGTTTTATCAATATTATATATTATATTGTAGCCTACGGAGTCTGCACATGACATGCGGACTATAAGTATCATGGCCACATATTAAGAATGTGTTCCCAAGATTTATTAATTCGTTCCCTTGTTTCAGTGAGTCGTGGCCACATTGAACTGATTACTGTGGGAAATGTGTGTGTGTGTGTGTGCAGGCGAGCACGCGGAGCTGCAGAGACAGGACAGCGCGGACACACACTCGTTCCAGCAGGGTGATAAGGTCAAGTGTCTCCTCAGGTGGATTCCTGCGTCAGATGCAGGAGGGACACGGAGGCTGGAACCCCAAGATGGGAGAGGTGAAAACCACACGTTTAATACTTATAAGTGCACTTTATTTCAAAGAATTATTATTATACAAAAAATTTTGTTGTAATTGAAGTTATAAGTTATGAATAACTTTTTTTTTAATTAACTAACTTTTGTCAAATTTGAAATTACTTTCTTTTCTGTTGATGTCACCAAGACCTTGCAAGTAAGTGGGGAACAATAAGAGTGACCAGTGATATCATAGCAGACATTTCACAGTTCAGTTCAACCTTGAAGAGCAAAACCAAGCCCTGCTTTATTTCATTCAATATGATTTCAGAAATACCTCAAATTATGAACGTTAAACATGTTGAGTGTAAATGGCCTGAATGTTTTAGTGCTGGGTAATAACATGCATCTCTTCTAAAGTCTATGCCTTTACTTGTTGCTGGACTTTAAACTGGACACAAGCATCTCTGTAGTTGTGATGTACTGTAGTGTCTCAGTCTACATCACATTCACACTGGTGTTTTTGGACAAACATGTGAATATAAAAATAATAATAATAGATGTATATTATTATTATTATCCCCAAGACAGTGATATATTACTATTGTAATACTATGGAATATTAGTTAGCATTTTATTTTACGGTGTCAGTTGAACATCTTACATGTACTTACTACAGTAATAACAGTAAATTATGCATAATTACACAAGCAACAACATTAAAACAAACCCATACATTTAGTAGGTACATGTTGTGAATTGATATTACGCAGTACTTTTCTTTAATTTACACTGTAACAACGTCACCTTAATGTAAAGTGTAACCGAATATTTCATTGTAAGTCTATTATTTTTTGTAGTAAAACCGGTAGCACTTTATTTTACAGTATCTCTGTTACACGTTACATGTAGTTATTATAGTAATTACTATAAATTGTGCATAGTTACATGCAATTAACCCTTAACCAAACCCTATAGGGAGAACATGTAGTTAATTATTATTGCTTTATTGTATAATTATACTGTACTTTTTGGACATTTCTTAATGTAAAATGTAAGTAAAATGTAGTTAAAGGGGTCATGACATCGTTTTTTTCATTTGAATATGTTCCTTGATGTTCACTTATAATGGTAATAAAGTTTTTTGCGTAAAAAAACAAACAAACAAACAAATATAAATGCGGAAAAAATAATTTTCGTCCTACATCGTAAGCGTCTGAAAGTGTCTGAAATTGTGTGTTTTTAAGGCGTGGCTCCCTTAAGGCTGTTATGATTGGCTAACGTCACTACACAGGAAACAGTATCAAAGCCCACTCGCTATTGAAGACATCATCCATATAAAACCATCATTCATAGACAAAGCATTATGAAATCCTTTCCTCGGGGTGTGTGCTGCAGCTGCTGTCAGATCAATACAGGTTTACACCGTCCGTCTGTCAAACGCTCCGAACAAACATATAATCCTCCGACGTGACGCCATTCAAATAAACCATCCACTTGTTTCTAGGGATGCACAAATCCACTTTTCCCAGGACTAGGCCGATACCGATACTTACATTTTTGTTACGTGCTGAGACCAATACCTGTTTTTTCATTGCATTTGTAATTTTTACATTTATTAGGTGAAGAAACCAAAAGAATATAAAATAATAATTCGTTTAATTTGTTTAGCAAATGTGTGTGTATATATAGATAGGGTTAGGGTGTTTCACAATTCTCTTTTCCAAATTCAAAAACTACTAGTCTAATTAATGTACATTTAAAACATTATAAAAGACAAGTAAACATTCAGAAATAAAATAAGAACAAATAATCCAATTACAAATAGCACAGACAAATTCAGCATAAGATAATAATGAAATAAACAGTGAATTCATGTTTTTCAGGTACAGAATTTGAATAAACCAATCAAATGTAAAAAATAACACTGCATATAATCTTCACTGTATAAAACATATATAATGACTTCTGTCAATTCTGTCAAGAGCAGTGAGTGCTTTCTTGCAAAAGCGACCGGCGTTGAGTATATGGTCAGAGATGTGTGTTCGGTCGCTCAAACGCTCAAGTTTTACTCCGTTCTCCAACTGTACGCTGGTTAAGAATGAAATGGCTGGAGTTTATTCACCTCTACTATTGAATCCAGCGTATCATCAGCGCTCGGATTCGCTTCCATGGTGCTGTATCAATCTGGAGGAAAACTAAACGCTATTGGCTATTTGGAATTTCAAATTTCCTATTGGAAATTACGTCAACGCATCAAACAAAGCTGCGCCTTCCAAGGACCTTCAGTGGGGCTTTAAGATATTACCAGCTATGTTTAATCGGATACTGACCAAGACCGGCGTTTTTAACTTAATTTTGTGTGAATTTGTCAATGCAAGTGTGAAAGAGAATCCAGTATTCAAGCCATAGACTCGGTTTTCTGGGAGTGCGCTTCGGATGTTTGCGCACTGTAAACTGCATGTCTTGTTATAATGTAGGTTACCACTCGTACATAAATCAAGTAACGGTTCAAGTTTTTACTCGTGTATAGGATTACGTTTTAATCCAAATAATGCATGTGTGCTGAGTGTGTGACAATGAGCGCTTACCAGGATCAACTATACGCTGGATTCTCAAAAGTATGTGAAGTTCGTTGCAGTACGTTGCAGGCTCCATTGTTGCAGTAAATGTTCTTGTATTAATTATTTATCAGATGCACAGATGGTCTGTCATTGTAGGGACCTAAACGTTACATTTTCACGCCCCTAAATGTGATGCGGAACAAAACGAACTGTGATTGGTTGCATTCCATGTCAATCAAACCTGCTCTTGTGCGGTCCTTGGCCAAGAAATCTGCGATCGAGTCTAGACCTTCTGCCGTCAGTCTGAAGCTCTGGCTATGCGAAACTACCCAATATCCAGTCGTTTTTGGAGCTTGATTTAATAAATGCTTTGTTTATAATTATGTTTAAGCTCTGAAATTTGCAGTATTTTTTAATGGTATAAAGACCTCTTAGGGCCTGTTTACACCTGGTCACTTCATGCATTCTTACTGATCGGATAGTATCTACTACCTGCTCACATAAATGTGTTTTCGCTAAACGGATATAAATCCGATCTTCAATTCCCGCGCTATATGCAGATTTAATGGAGTTCACGTCACCGAAAGCAACCGATATGAGCTGCATTTTATTGATCATCAGCTAATTTCAAAATCAAAGACCACAATAGGAGACAGCGTCAGCATCACTGCTAAGATCATTTCGTTTCGTTTCTTTACTTTTAATGAAGATGATTGTGTGTTGAGCATTTGCAACTTATTTTCACTTATTTGCGATTGTTTGCGCGTTGGCTTGATGAATAGATCGCTCAGCTGCTGTGATGCAGTAGCACCGTCATATCTGGCTATAACATGACAAATGGCCTATAACACGCTTATTTTTAAGCATTGTTGGGAGGAGTAAAATTTAAATGGTTACTTGGTTTCAACAACCAGATCCATTTACACTTGTCCAGTTTCGTCTGGAATGCGGCCCAGACCACGTCCTGATGAAATCCATCTCGATCGGAGGGCATTTACACCTGGTCTTTTCACCATCGGATAGCCATCCAATCACAGAACAAGCATGAAGTGGCCAGATGTAAACAGCCCCTTAGAGGTGAAAAGTTTGATTTCTCATGTCATGACCCCTTTAAGACCATACATGTTGTACTTAAAATTGTTGTATTGGATATCTGTTGTGTTTGTGTTGGCAGTACATCTCCAGAATTGGGTCTGTGCACAGAATAACGGACAGAGGAGACGTGCGAGTCCAGTATAGTAACAACATCCGCTGGACGTTCCACCCCGGAGCTCTGACCAAGGCAAGAAGATCCCACAAATAGCCAGACGTACTCAGAGGAAAAGCCATGTCTGTTGTCCTCACCTGTGAAGTGTTTGTTCCAGGCAGACTGCTGTGTATATTTAGCTACGCTCAAGCTCATACGGTGACTGTCCGTTTCACAAAGCCTGCTTATTCCAAGAAGCAAGCCATAAATAGACAGCTGTGCCTATTTCTCTCTGCTAATGGTGGATGAATGATGCCAATTGGGCGATTAGCTAAAGCCTCAGACGACTTTGACTAATTGGTATTTCAGGAAGTGTGTGTTGCTATAACAGAGTCTCTGTGTCTCTGTGCAGGTCAATACGTTTGCCGTGGGCGAGCTGGTGAAGGTTCTGGATGACATTGACAGTGTGAAGAGACTTCAGGTTGGCCATGGCGAGTGGACAGACAGCATGGCTCCTGTAGGTTCCTCATCAACAGACACGTTTTGGGAGTGAAATCACATTTATTTGAGGGAACGAATCCACTAACCTTTAAAGTAAAGCAGCACAATAAATGTAGCACAGTTCACATGAACAGTACATGTATCAATATAATAATAAAAAAATAGATATACAGAATAGAATAGTAAGTGTTAATATAAATGGGTCTAGTGTTGATGGAAAATATGCATCTTCAGCAGTTTCTTGAAGATGGCTAGAGACTCATTCGTCATTCCTCTAGTCCAGGTGAAGGTCTGTGAAAGTGATTTTGTGCCTCTTTAGGCCACAAGACGCCGTTCACTTGCAGAACACAAGCTTCTGGAGACATATGGATCTGGAGTAATGAGTTTAGGTATAGGGGAGCAGAGCCAATGGTTGTTCTGTAGGCAAACATCAGTGCCTTGAATTGGATTCGAGCTGTGATAGGCAACCAGTGCAATTTTGTGAGGAGAGATGTGACGCTCTCTTCGGCTCGATAAACACTCTTGCTGCAGCATCTGGATCAGTTGCAGAGGTTTGACTGATGCTGGAAGGAGAGAGCATTACAATAGTCCAGTCTCGATAGAACAAAAGTTTGGACAAGGAGTTGTGTAGCTCCGATAGGAAGGACCTGATCCTCATGATGTTGTATAAGGCGAATCTGCAGGACCGGGCAATTCTAGCAATGTGGTCTGTGAAGTTCAACTGATCATCAATCACAACTCAAAGGTTCCTGTCTGTCCTGGATGGAGTTATGGATGATAATCCCAGCTGAATGGAGAAATTGTGATGAAGTGTTGGGTTGGCTGAGACCACGAGCAGTCTGCTTTGCAAGGTTGAGTTGAAGGTGATGGTCCTTCATCCAGCAAGAAATGTCTGTCAGGCTGAGATGCAAGCAGCTCCCGTCGGATCTTCTGACTGGAATGAGAGGAAGAGTTGTGTATCATCAGCATAGTAGTAGGAAAAAACATGTTTCTGAATGATAGATCCTACTGATGACATGTAGATGGCGAAGAGAAGCGGTCCCAGCACTGAGCCCTGAGGCACTCCAGTAGCTAGATGATAACAGTGATGGGAAAACCATGTTTCTGAATGACAGATCCCAGTGATGACATGTAGATGGAGAAGAGAAGCGGTCCCAGCACTGAGCCCTGAGGCACTCCAGTAGCTAGATGATAGCAGTGATGGGATAAACCATGTTTCTGAATGACAGATCCCAGTGATGATATGTAGATGGAGAAGAGAAGCGGTCCCAGCACTGAGCCCTGAGGCACTACAGTAGTTAGATGATAACAGTGATGGGATAAACCATGTTTCTGAATGACAGATCCTAGTGATGACATGTAGATGGAGAAGAGAAGCGGTCCCAGCACTGAGCCCTGAGGCACTCCAGTAGCTAGATGATAGCAGTGATGGGATAAACCATGTTTCTGAATGACAGATCCCAGTGATGATATGTAGATGGAGAAGAGAAGCGGTCCCAGCACTGAGCCCTGAGGCACTACAGTAGTTAGATGATAACAGTGATGGGAAAAAACATGTTTCCGAATGATAGATCCTAGTGATGACATGTAGATGGAGAAGAGAAGCGGTACCAGCACTGAGCCCTGAGGCACTCCAGTACACTGTTGTCTGATCCTCTATTTGACTCTTCATTTGTGTGTTTATTCTCAGGCGTTGGGTCAGGTTGGAAAGGTTTTGAAAGTGTATGCCGACGGGGACCTGCGTGTGGCGTTTGGAGGTCAGACGTGGACCTTTAACCCCGCGTGTCTCTCTGCACAGCCTGGTGAGGTCGACGCCAATCTGATGACGGCTGAGAACGCCAGCGAATCAGGAAGTAAGAATCAAGGAAGTGCCGCTCCTCACTCTCCTCATCATTGTCATATGATTCTTTTCTTTTTTTCTTTGGCTTTCCCTTTAAGATAAAAGAGAAAATAACCACGTCATTTGTTCTCTTCCACACTTTCCTGCATGAAACCAATGCTTGTTTTTCTCGTTTCAGCACCGTGTGTTTTTAGTGTATCTCTCTCTCTCTCTCTCTCTCTTTTTTTCTCTCCTTCACATGCTGTTCCAGTGCTGGATTGTTTGTGTCTTGATGCATGGTGACATTTTGACTCATTCTGACTGGTTTTGAACTGTAGGACAGTGACACTTGGGCTCATGGAAACCTTTCTGAACGCAGTGTTTAATTCTTTCCCTCTCCGTCATTCAGGTACGGTTATTTCCGTCCTGGAGAAGCTGCTGTCTCAGTCGACGGAGCAGGATCATCCGGGACGGCTGGTTATCGAGGCGGCGCACGGGAGCGCCGTTAAAGTCCGCGAAATGGTGCAAAAATACCCTGACAAGGTCAGTGCCTCACAGCCTGAGAGAATTTAGTAGAAAATCTCTGGTCGTTTTAAGTTATTTGTGGATCTGTCTGTACAAAGGGTTGCAGCCTTTCCTTTTATAAACACACTAGAGACAGACTTAGCTGTTTATCTGTGTTTGCAGGAAACACTTACAGTTATAGTATAATAAAAGTACATGTTATAGTATTATTAATTATATAAATATACATTTATACAGCATTAAAGTAAATCATAAAGGTATATTTTATTATAATTTTAAAGTATTTTTTCAATGATTCCAATATTATTACAATTTAAAACATGTTTTCTATGTGAATATTTAGTAAAGTTAAATATATTCCTGTGATCTAAGCTGAATTTACAGCATCATTACTCCAGTAATTAGTGCCAGATGATCCTTCAGAAATCAGTCTTATATGATGATTTGTTGCTCAAGAAACATTTATATTTGGAAACATTTGTATGATAGTGTAAGAAAAAAAAAAAAACTTGTATTCAGCAAGGGCACATTAAATCAATCAAAAGCAAACAAAAAAAAACTTGTATTCAGCAAGGGCACTAAATCAATCAAAAGTGACAGTAAAGACTGTTATAATGTTACAAAAGATTTCTATTTAAAATAAATCATGCTGAAAATTCATCTTCGATCACAGGAATAAATTATACCTTAAAAAAAACAAACAAAAAAAACATTATTCCAAACTTTTGAACGGTAGTGTCTGTTTTCTCTCTGATTCCATTGAGCATGGATGTGAAGTAGGTCGATTGGTCAGTCGATGGGTCAAGTCTTTGCAGAAGTGTTTTACTGACGCCTGTGTGTGACTGTGTCCAGGTGGATATAAAGAACCAGGGTAAGACCGCTCTGCAGGTTGCTGCCCATCAGGGGCATGTGGAGGTGGTGAAGGTCCTGCTTCAGGCTAACAGCAGCATCGAAGCTAAAGATGAGGACGGAGACGCCGCGCTACACTACACAGCGTTCGGGTGAGCGCCAATGCTTGTTCATGCCCTCAGTAAACTGTATTTGACCCATTAACATGAAGGCATGCTCTAGAGACACTGACATAACCGTGCTACAGGAAGGGTTTCTTTGAGTAGTCGAGCTGCAGTCTTCACCGTAATTGATTATTTGAAGGATTAAATACAAGCGTCATCTCTGTCTTTCTCAGAAAACGCACCACACCAGGGCTAAGCTAACTGTAGTCTGATTAATGTGTATGGTAGTGGTCAACCGTTATATCACCAAGGTCGATATTTGGGATTTTTTTAATTATCCGCATTGGCCGATAATTTCTCTGTTTGGCGGATGTGTCTTTTAATTTGACACTCTGTGGGACTTTTATTTTGACAGTATGCAAGACTTTTATTTTGACAGCACCGAGAAGAAAGCAGAACCTAAGCACAGATACACTGGAGCTCCCATTCTCCATCTTCATTAGTTTATTTAAATGTTTTAAATTATTAGACAAAACTGTTAATCAAAGAAAGTAATCGGTGTACAAAAAACTATTATAGCACCCCATGATGTTTGCACAAATGATGTGCGTAACTTCTATTAAACTGTAAACGACCAGTGAAAGGTTTTGTATGAACGCATAAGCAGTTTCAAACACTGGGTAAATGAGATGACATTATTCTCCTCACCCTGCGTTAAAATTACTTTTGAAAATGTAAAAGCATTAAAGAATTACTACAACAGACCATGGATGACCCCCGAATATTTCCGCAGCAATATTACAGACATGTTAAATATCACTGTAGAAATATGTCTGTATTATATAACATATGTTGCCTTAAAGGCATAGTTCACCCAAAAAGGAAAATTCTGTCATCATTAACTCACTAAATGTTGAACACAAAAGAATATATTTAGAAGAACTAGACAGTTGACGGCAGACATCGACTTACATAGTATTTTACAGTAGAACATTTACCTTTTTGAGGGGTGTTTTATAGTATGCTTGGTCTTGTTTATCTCATGCAGTGTTTCCCTATACCTCGTCTGTGTGTCTCTGACATGTGCTCTTGTTCGTGTGTGTGCAGGAACCAGGCAGAGATTGCACGTTTGCTGCTGAGTAAAGGAGCTGCTGTGAACCTGCTGAATAACTCCATGTGTACGGCGCTGCACATCGCGGTTAATAAAGGCTTCACGGACGTGGTGAGAGTGCTGACGGAGCACTCGGCTGACGTCAACCTTCAGGTCAGACATACCAACCGTCTCACGGGGACATGAACATTCAACATCTGGATTAGTTTTCTGGTTTGAGTTTAACTGGTGTAGTTATTTATTTATTTTGTTGGGAGCAGTGATTTTTTTATGTTGGATATTAAAATATTAGTTGGATATTATTTGTATGTATGTTTGTTAATGGGGGATTTGTGAACTTAAGAATTATTGTTTTTATGTTGATGTGCAGATTTGGGGCAAGATCCAATGGCATGTTGTTGATGCGGTTTTTATTTAATTACAGTTATTATTTAATATTTTAATTAATCAAATTTCAATTTTAAACTTCTTCAGTATTAATCATAACCTATGGTATAAAATATTTGATTTGTATACAAGCACAAGAGTCCACATAAAAATAAAAATCATAATTTTCTGAAAAAATAATCCATCACTGTGAGTCCAGATAATGCGAGTGAATATGGGTTGACGAATCAGTAAGTGCACAGCCATCATGAGAAAAATGAATCAGTGTCTTCTGAAGCAAAATGATAGGTGTGTATAAGTAAGACTGTCATCTTCTGGTCAGCTGTTGTGTGTGCGTTCACGAGCGCTTGTTGTGTTTGCGCTTGACGTATACAGCGCACAAGAAGTGACGGCCCTGTGTGTGTCCTCGTTTGGATTACGGTCACGATTGCTGTTCATGCATTTTAGAGCGTCAACATTTAGGCACCGTGAGCTCGCAACATGTGGACTCACAGAGATGGGTTTACAAAGGTGAAGAAATCAAGTGGGTCACTTTATTTTAGGTGCTTTAACTACTATATACTTGCATCAAAAATAACAATTGTTAGGTACAATAAACTCATTGTGTCGATGTTGTATTGCAAACACGTGCTGCTATTGAGGTCTGATGCTGGTACGGTTAGGACAGGTTCAGTGGTGTGGACAGGTTTAAGGGTGGGTTAACAGTGGAATTAGGGCCTAAGACCTACTAAAGGGACGTTTTGCCTTTTCATCCACAGTAACCAAACTTCATGCACTAATAGATCTCATCAAGCTGAACAACTTTGGCACATCATTAGCCAGCCCAACAGTAAGTTAGCTGTTATGGGTTGTTTACGGTTGTTTACGGTGGCATATCCCTTCTAGTGTTGTCACGATACCAAAATTATTGTTTCGATACCGATACCAAGTCAAGTATTGCGATTTCGATACTTTTTCGATACTTTTCCTGAAAAGGGAGAAACACTCTCAAATATCATTGCTGTGCATTATTTTAAAACCGGGACAACATACTAATCATATAACACACTAATATGAACATATGAACAGCAGATATATTAAACATTTGAACAAAATATGAAATATAAAAATATAAAAAATAAATTAGAGCAATGACATTCAAGGTAATATTTTAAAATAAATTTAGCAGCATTATCTCATTTATCATAAGAAACATAAGAGCTTTATCTTGATTCTGAACTTTGAATAAAAATATGAACAGCGATTATATTAAACAATGTTTAATATTGGTAACATATGATAAGCCTCATTGGTGATATATTTGACATGTGGGGAGAGAGTTGTGGAAGGCCTATACTTCATGTTAAACAAATATATAGCAGCAAAGACAACGTCGGCAGTGTTGACGGCAAAATAGGCTACAGAATAATTCGTTCTGTATTGAGAGGTGCAATATTTGAAAATCGATAATATTTTTTTTAATTACATTTATATTGTATTTATGTCAAAACTTTCAAACATCAAAATGTCATTTATTAATATGTATTCGTGTCAAAATGACATAGAAACATCTTTTCCTATTCTATTTTGCCTGGAAACGCTTCCAACACGCTTGCGTGTCGCGTGAAAAATAGGCGTCGGTTCTATTTCTAGCATGCACGCGTTTTCCGCGCGGCTCGAGCTGCGCCCAGACGCGTGTGTCACGCAGGCAGTTAACATGGGAGCCGAAATAAAAACGGACACGACACGCAGCCAGTGTGTCGCCGGCCTTACAAATCTGGAACGCGGTCATTCTTAGAAGTATCGATACTAATAAATTAAGGAATCGTGACGTTTTT
>FLSR01004886.1:14203-39185 GCA_900092035.1 Leuciscus waleckii | reverse complement strand
TCGTGTCTTAGGCCATCAGTGTGTACTTACGATGGGGAATTGTTTAATTTGGACGATGTGGAATTGTTTTAATTTGGACTCTGTGCTTGCTCTTTGAGGTGGTGACCATAGACCTGCATTATTTGACTGACAGACAAGAACGGTTTGACCTAAAAATATCAAAATTGAATCTACTGCGGAAAAAAAGACACCTACATCTTGGATGCCCTTGAGGTAAGCTAAAACATACCAACAATTTATTTCAAAGTGAACTATCCCTTTAATTTACTCAAATCAATATTTAAAGAAGACCTATGATGTTTTTTTCCATGTTCTTCTTTCTTTAAGTCAATTCAAGTCACCTTTATTTATATAGCTCTTTATACAATACAGATTGTTTCAATGCAGTTTTACAGTGATAACAGGAAAATCATGATTCATTGATGCAAACAGAGTTCATTATCGATGCACAACAGCCCTAAAAGAAAATAGCATCATTATTCAACTGAAGTCAGTTCAGTGTTGATTCAGTTCCATTGTAAAGATCATCAATTATTAAATTAGTTAATTTCCTCTATAAAGCAGTTCTGCAGAAAGCAGGGATGTCATCATCCAGGTCAGTTCAGTTCTCATCCAATAGTGTCAGTACAGTCTGATCAGGAATGTTGTTGATTATAGAACTGTTAGTTCCAGTCCTTGATTCTGATTGGTCAATAGCTGTCTCACTACACAACACCCCTAGCAACCACTCTTAGCAACTTAAACATAGGCTATATTCTCATTAATGTTGTTCATTGAAGCTTATAGAGTATTGTAAGAGATCGAGTAAGTGAGTGTACCTGCATTTATAGTGGATATAGGCCTAGCATCTTCCTTCAGGTCAGTACTATATTTGTAATAAAATCGATATCTTGTCCTTTTAACAGTTATGGTGTTTTTCCGTGCCATGACACGCTAATCATTCGTCAGTTGCCTCTTGCTTCTCCGTGTTCACAATCAGTCCTTTCAATATAAAAGTCTTCTCTACTGACAGACTCACTCACTAAGTCAGTCTTTGCCGCCATCTAAAGGTGAAATAATGTAACTTCTGTTGCTGTTCACGGTCAGGGACTATTTTTTCAAGTGAAAGGAAGACTTTTAGTGATTTTACTTCATGAAAGTTGCATTGAAACATTTTTCAGCGTTCCCAAATACTTATCAGCGTCTTTTCACTATTTTTCTTTTTTTTTTGGCTTTAATATTTGCATTTTGTGGTAACCGTTTTATAAAAGCAATAAGGTACGAGAGGCTAGTGCTGTATCGTGAATAAGTCACGGCTGACTCCGCTTCACGTCGAGCCGAATAACGCCCTTCAGTCGTGACTTATTCACGATACAGCACAGCCTCTTGTACCTTATTGCTTTACATATAAAGTATCCCCAACTAAGCAAGCCAGAGGCGACAATGGCAAGGAACCCAAACGGAGACAAAAACCTTGGGTGAAACCAGGCTCAGTCGGGGGGCCAGTTCTCCTCTGGCCAACGAACGAACATGGTGTCATTATGATTCAGACTGCATCACAAGTCAGAATTCAGATCAGGATCGGAAGTTCAAATATTCATCCAGTTCCTTTTGCTTGAAGATCACATCCATCATGCCGGTATGGAGCCGAAGCTGGCCATAGGGTCTATGCGGAGGATCTGTGCCGATGGCTGTCGTGTGACGAGGCCTTCAAAGGGGAGAGTCTAGTTAACACGGTCTCTTCTGACATTCAGGGCTGTGTTGTGGTCGTGTCTAGGTGCAGGTCCACCATCAGATCTGGATACGGGCCGGATTCAGCTGACTACGGTAACCTCAGGATAAACAGAGAGACTAATATTAGCCTGGATGCCATTCTTCTTACGATGTAACAAGTACATCAGGTGTTATAGGAAGTGTTCCCGGTTCCGGTTGACCTAGCCTAACTCATCCAGCTTAACAAATCTTTTAAATGAATGTGATAATGTGTTATGTGTATGCCAGGTTAAAGAGATGTGTTTTTAGTCTAGATTTAAACAGAGTGTGTCTGCTTCCCGAACAAGGCTAGGAAGGCTGTTTCAGAGTTTAGGTGCTAAATAGGAAAGGGATCCACTGCCTGCAGTATCAATTGGGATGAATTTTGAGATCGCAATAGACGTGACGGACTATAATGCGTTAAGAGCTCGCTCAAGTACTGCGGAGCTAAACCATTTAGTGCTTTGTTAGTAATTAGCATGATTTAAAAATGTATACAATGTTTAACAGGGAGCCAATGCAGTGTTGACAGAACCGTGCTAATATGGTCATACTTCCTGGTTCTGGTAAGAACTCGAGCTGCTGTGTTTTGGACCAGCTGTAGTTTGTTTATTAAGCGTGCAGGGCAACCACCCAGTAGAGCATTACAATAATCTAGCCTTGACGTCATGAACCAATGTACTAAATGTTCCGCATTTGTCAATGAGAGCATATGACGTAATTTAGATATATTTTTAAGATGGAAAAATGTGTTCTTGTTTTTTTTATGCTAGAAATGTGGCTTTAAAGTGAAAGATTGGTATCAAAGAGCACACCCAGGTTCCTAACCGAGGACATATACTTGACAGAGAAGCCATAGTGAGAGACAGTATTCAAGGTTATTACATGCAGAGGTTGGGAATGAAGTAGTAGGAAATTCCTAGATTTGCTGTGCATTCCGTTAATTTTGTGAATTGGTATATTTTGTCAGGGTGCGAAGAAATATAGAGCTGACTATCATCAACGTAACAGTGAAAGCTAATGCCATGCTTCCTAATTATATCTCCCAATGGTAGCATGTACAGAGTCAACAGCAATGGTCCTAGTACTGAGCCCTGAGGTACGCCATACTGAACTTGTGATCGATATGACACCTCTTCATTTACTGCTACAAATTGATACTGGTCAGATAAGTATGACTTGAACCATGAATGCAATTCAACTAATGCCAACATAATTTTCAGGTCTATTCAAAAGAAAATTCTGGTCAATAGCATCAAATGTAGCACTTAGATCCACTAATAGAGAGATACAACCATGATCAGATGATAAGAGAAAATAATTTGTAACTCTCACGAGAGCAGTCTCAGTACTGTTTACGGTCTAAATCCTGACTGGAAATCCTTCTAAAAATCCATTCTAAAAAAGGAACATAGTTGTGAGGATACTGCTTTTTCTAGGATTTTTTGACAGGAAAGGGAGATTTAAGATTGGTCTGTAATTAACTGGTTCTTTAGGATCAAATTGCATTTTTTAAATAAGAGTTTTAATAACAGCCATCTTAAAGGGATGGTTCAGAGTAAAATCAACCTAGGGTCCTTTGCACCATGACCTCGAGTCAAACACCCCCCAGAAGATTTTTTTCCCTTTTTTTCCAGGTCTGCCCCAAAAACTTTTCCAGTTATCTATGAGCCCTATATTATTTTGCGGACACCACTTAGACAGCCAGCCGTTGAGTGAGGACAGTCTACTAAGTATCTCATCACTCCGGCGAACAGGAAGGGGCCCAGAGCAAATTACAGTGCCTGAAATCGTACTTTAGTGTGCACTGTTGCTGTTTGAGCATGAGAAAAGTCAGCAAAGTTTGCCTTTGATACTCTTGACAAATACATGGCATATAATCTTGAGTGAGTCAGATTGGAGATGTTTCCTAATCCAGAACATGCTCTTCCAGCCACACTTGCTGGTAAACACGCACACGCAGGCTTGTACACGTTTCCTCCGGTGTGATTCTTTCATAACAGCGACACAGTTGACCCGAACAGCCACAGGGACACACTCCCTCGCACGCACTCATGTAGTCACACTTAACGTGATTTACACAAGTAGGGCATGTTCCTGGATCTGGAGCCTTGTTGATCCAGGAACAACATTTCTAAGAACCAATCAGATTCAGGTTTCATATATGTATGTATGTATGTATGTGTGTGTGTGTGTAGCAATTTTACAAACACTTTATGAACTTAATCTTGCATTTTGATCAAAGATGTGTTTAACACTGTTCTCTTGCTGGTCTCTCATGTGATTGATTGATTCATTAAGCACATTTTTGTATGACGAGTTCGATTTGATCTTGTGTTTGATCATCTCACAGACATTTGCTCTGTTTAGAGACTCATTCGAGTGACACAGCAGAGAGTCTTAGAGAATATACAGCTGGTATAATGTGTCTGATCTGAAGGGTGATAGGAATGTTTAAGGCACAGTCTGAGAGAATGTTCTCTTCTTTTGAGGTTATACAAATGCAGTTGATTGTGTTTTGTGTGCGAGGGGAGTGTGCGAGAGAGTGAGTGAGCGAGTGAGAGTGAGTGAGTGTGCGTGTGTGAGTGAGTGAGTGTTTGTGTGTGTGTGTGAGTGAGTGTTTGTGTGTGTGTTTTGTTAGGAATCAAGGTCAGTAAGAGCAGACTGGTGACATGGCAGCCAATTAGACTGACTGACACCTGGGAGCAGATGCGTTTCCACATACACACACACACACACTCACACACACAGGAGGAGCTGGAGTTTTGTTTTTTGACCTTCCAAACACCCTCTTTTAAGTACATGACGCTAAACTGTATAATTGACTGTTGTCCTTGGATAGATTCCCTACGTAACTGTTCTAGTTTCATGTCACATTCTGCTCTACTTCTCTTATAATAAACAGGTTACATTTCAGTGGTCCACTTTAGACATTCTGCTTACGTACAAGTGATGCTGCAAACGTCAACTAGCTCTCATTAGAGTATTAGTACATTATTAGGTTCGGGTTAGTAGAATAAGTTGACATGTAGTTGCTAAGTTACTTATAGTCAGTAGAATGTCTAAAGTGACCATCGAAATAATTTACATTCAGATTAATAGTTCATGTTTGTATATTTAATTATTTAGTAAACGAGTAGCCATGTAATGAAAAGCATAATGTACAGTCAGCCAGTCGTTAACACTATACAATACATTGTAACACTTTACAATAAGGTCCCATCAGTTAACATTAGTTAATCCATTCAATAACAATAAGCAATATACTGTCAAACCATAATTTATTCAGGAAGCTTCAACATTTCTCAAAATCACAGTTTATTCCCTGTAGTTTAGAAGATGGTGATAAAATATGAGCAGAACTCAGTTGATATTTGACTGGTTTTGTCCGTCCTTCTGTTAGACTGTCTCACACATGAATTATGTTGAATATCTGTCAGCTGTTAAATTTAACTACACAATTAGATAATACCAGTTTAGCTCAACCAATCACCAAGCAATGCTTCATTTTGTTCAGTCTGTGTGTAAAAAGAGCATTAGCTATTAAAGAAAATACACTTCAGCAAAACATGATCAGCTCAAAGTGTCTGAATTCTTTTTGGTCCCAAAGTTTTATACATTTTACTGTATGAAGAATTTTTGGGTATAATATGTCACAGTTTACTTTATTTTGCTCTCCTCACTTACATAAATGAACTATAGTGTCCGGCACACACTAGTATATCAAATTATATCTGGTGTCTGAATAATTTTTTATTTGACTGTACATTTGTTTTCGTGTTTATTAATCTTTTTTAACATTAGTTAATAACAAATACAGCTGTTCATTGTTAGTTCAGGTGATTTCAATAACATTGACTTTTGATTTTAATCATGCATTAGTAAATGTTGAAATTGACATTAAATAATATTAATAAATGTTTAAAATATTGTTCAGTGTTAGTTCATGTTCGCTAATGTTAACAAATGGAACTTTATTGACCTTGTAAACCCCAACAGACTGATAGAAGATCCTGAGCCGGTGTTCCTGGTGTCTGAAAACAGATTTAAATGTAAAATGTGGCGTCTAAGCTTCTACGATCCTCTGAGCGAGTGCTAATAGCGCTGGATTCTGACCCTGTGTGTGTGTGTGTGTGTGTGTGTGTTCCTCCAGCGCGACGGAGATGATCTTGGCTAGAGCGCGACAGCTGGCTGACGTGAAGAAGGATGATGGATTCTCCGCTCTTCATCTCTCCGCTCTGAACAACCACCGGGATGTGGCCGAGATCCTCCTCAAAGAGGTGTGAGAGATTACGCTGTTCCTCATTCCCAAATTTAAAGGAATTGTTCACCCAAAACTATAGTTAGTTAGCCCATGATTTACCCTCAAGTCATCCTAGGTGTATATGACTTTCCTCTTTCAGATGAATACAATCAGAGTTATATAAAAAAATGTCCTGGCTCTTCCAAACTTTATAATGGCAGTGGATTGCCATTTCTGTTTTGAAGCTCATAAAAGTCTGTCCATGATAAAAGTGCATCTATACATCATAAAAGTGCATCTGTCCATGATAAAAGTGCATCTATCCATGATAAAAGTGCATCTATCCATCATAAAAGTGCATCTGTCCATGATAAAAGTGCATCTATCCATGATAAAAGTGCATCTATCCATGATAAAAGTGCATCTATCCATGATAAAAGTGCATCTATCATCATTAAAAGTGCATCTATCCATGATAAAAGTGCATCTATCCATCATAAAAGTGCATCTATTCATCATAAAAGTGCATCTGTCCATCATAAAAGTGCATCATAAAAAACCTGATTATGAGAGAAACAGATGTATTGACTGGCGGTGTATATGTGACTCTTGTTTTGAAGGGTCGCTGTGACATCAACATCCGCAACAACCGTAACCAGACGGCGCTGCAGTTGTGCGTGACTCAGGGTCACATGGCCCTGGTGGCTCTGCTGGTGACGGAGGGCGCAGACGTGAACGCGGAGGACGAGGACGGGGACACGGCGATGCACACGGCTCTGAGTCGACAGCAGCTGAGCACAGTCATGAGCAGTGCAGAGGGAGAGGGAGCCGCGCTGTACAGCAGGGTAAGATGAGCCGCTCACAGGGACCGCACCTCAGGCCTCGGACACACTAAACACGGTTTTGTTTGAAAACGCCTTTTTCGCATTGTAGTGTGGAATAGGGCTGCATGATTAATTGAATTTAATGTAATCACACTTAAACCGATTTGGCTTATTGCGATTATGAAATCACAAATGCTGTGATTGTTTGTTATGAGCAGTTTGTCACTGATAAACGCGTCTCACTCTGAAAGCACTGTGAGTTTGAGTCTCTTATAACGTGCATTTGAAAAAACAACACGCGTCAAACATCTTTCCAAAACATGAGAAGCTTTTATGAACCTCTTGTCCAACAACAGACAACATTTAATAACATGCATTTACTCCAAACTCACTTCATAATGACAGTTGAGCTCCTCCTTCTGTGAGATGATGAGCTTCTTACACAGAAAAAGGCAGTCGTGTGTTTATTAGTCATGTTTAATCAATCAAAGCCTTTCAATCTTCGTTAGAAAACATCTTTTTCTCGGTTTTGACCTTCCGTCTATACTGAGGCTACGTCTACATTAATCGGATACATTTGAAAACGGCGTTTTTCGTTGAAATACGCTCTCCGAATTGTGTTAGCATCTTGCTAAAAATTGGCTAACCTTACCCTAGCAAGCACCCACTCACATTTTCTTCAGGAAATGTACATTCCAGTTTTTAATTGCTATTAATGATAAGTAAATAGTCAAAGTCAAGTCAAAGTTTATTTATATAGCACAATTTATACAGCCAAAGCTGACCAAGTAAGCATTAATATAATACATTACAATAATACATTAAAACAGCATGTAGTCTTCAAATATTGTTCAGTTAAGAAAACATTGCATTAAAAAAAATCAAAATGGCAAGTTAGTAAAAAAAAAGACACACAGAAACGCATGACAGGAAACAGAACTAGTGGCAGGTTCTATTGCACTTGAACTGCAAGACTTACATTTTTTGTCCCGTCTGTTGTCAAACAACGCAATTTCAAATTCAATCCCGCATTTGAATACATTTGTCACTCCTGAAACTTTGCACTCCGCTGCATGAAAAATAAACATTTATTCTAATTATGAATGGCACAAACAAACTCAGATTCTGACTGACTTAAATGCCTTCATGTGCATGTCGTGATTGCTACAAAACTTGTTGTTCTTGTGGTCTTGTGGTTCTTGGCCTCTGACAGCCTGTTTCCAGTGTGTGTGTGTACAGTGTGTGTACAGTGTGTTTACTCCTCCGCTCTGTGCCTGTAGTTGTGTAGCTCAGGGCTGATGGGAAACACGGAGCTGAACGTCGGTCATGCCATCGCTTGCTTCTTGGCACAGGAGGGAGCCGATATTAATTATGCCAATCATAAAGGGAAAAGCCCACTGGACCTGGTGACGGACAGCAGCGTACAAACTCTCATCAGGAGCTTTGCAGAGAAACACAGGTGTGTGTCAAGTCAAGTCAACTTCATTTATATAGTGCTTTTAACAATATAGATTGTAGAATAAAGATATTGTCCAGCTAAAGTTAGTTTTCATTGATTCACTTCCGTTGTAAAGATCATTAGTTATTAACTTAGGGGGTGCTTACACGACACTGTTCCAACACTGTGTGTGTGGGTCAGTGTGTGGTGTTTACTAACTGAGGGATCTATGTGATTTTGACGTGATGTGTGTGTGTGTGTGTGTGTGTGTGTGTGTGTGTTCAGACTGCAGGCCGTCACATGTGGCACGGGCACCAGCAGTGCCAGTCTCCGGCGGGTTCACACTACGCCCAACACCATGACCAACCTGGCGGTGCCGAGTGTGACGGGTCCCAGCGAGTGCCTGATCTGCTCTGAGCTCGCGCTGCTAGTGCTGTTCTCTCCCTGCCAACACAGCGTCGCATGTGAGGGTGAGTTTATACATACACACACACACACACACACACACACACACACACACACACACACACACACACAGGGACACACACACACACACACACACACACACACACACACACACACACACACCACACAGAGAGTTGCTGTTTCTTATCACTGAATCCCACACATTTATGCAAACTTCTATCGGGTCGTGTCTCCTCAGAATGTGCTCACAGAATGAAGAAGTGCATCCGCTGCCAGGTGACAATAACAAAGAAAATCAGACAGGGTAAGTGCTTTACATTTCATGATGATGATATTTTATGCTAAGATTTGAAATGTTTTTCAGTACATTTGCATTCCATCTGTGGCCTCTTTTCCAAATTGTAAACATTAGAAATAAATAACATTAGCAGTTAATAATGTCCTTTTGAGCAGCCGTGTTGTGATCAGCTGCTGTGTTAAATACACACACACACACACACACACACTCATCTCTTAATTGATCTAATTTGGCAAAGAATAAGGATGAGTGATGTTTGATAGATAACACATGTTACCACATCACAGCCTGCAGGGACTTTCTATTTGAATGACCAAAATGCTCTGAAACATCAATAGTTCTTTTGGTAGTAGACAAAATCTAAAGTCCCCCTGTAGTCGATCATTTTACCCGTTAAAAATCTTTGATCACCAAAATGACATATTTAAGCGTTTTTTTTTTTTCTTGAAAAAAATTCTTCATGGATTAAAATAGCTTGAATGGAACTCGACACCGCTGCCTCATTTAGTATTCGTCTATGAATATGCAAATGAGCCCCGCCTCCACTCACTCATAGCAGCTCAGAGATCCACTCGTTGACGATCACGGAAAACGTCTCAGGTTACCACTGTAACCCTTGTTCCCTCAGAAGGGAACGAGACACTGCGTCGGAACGACACTGTGGGGAACGCTGTAAGCGTAACGCATCTAAAGTATGAATGAAACTAATCCAGTCCTGATTGGTGCTGCGTCATGACGTAACGTGTGACGGCATACACGGAAGCTATAAAGGGACGGCGGCACACAACAGAGTTAGCTTTCAGTGATGAAGCAAGTCGCTCCCAGGCAGGGGAAGGCATGGCGAAGGGACGCTGTGTCTCATTCCCTTCTCAGGGAACAAGGGTTACAGACGTAACCCGAGACGTTCCCTTTCGAGGGAACTCGCACTGCGTCGGAACGACGCTTTAGGGAATGAATACCCACTATGGCACAACTGATTTCTGCCAATGAGAGGATCTCTGGACATAAATCTTGAGAGCTCTGACAGGGCAGAGCAATGGAGTCTATCTTCCACCATCATGTGAGGTTGAGGATGAAAAGCCTGCAGAACCATTGGATGTGCGATGTTAGAAGGCACCTTAGGCACATAGCCTGGGATGGAAGATAGCCTTAATTCCCCCGGGAGCAAACTCCAGGCACTCAGGAGATATAGAGAGGGCCTGAAGATCTCCTTCTCTTTTTAGCGAAGTGATGGCTAATAGAAAGGCTACCTTGAGAGAAAGGTTCTTGGCCTCAGCCAACACTAAGGGTTCGAAGGGGGCCTCGACCAGCCCCTCGAGAACCACCGCCAGGTCCCATGTGGGAACTCTGGTCCGAGTCGCAGGTCTCATCCTCCAGGCCCCACGGAGGAATTGTACGACCAGCTGATGTCTCCCCAGAGGCCCATCACCCAGAGGAGCGTGGAAAGCCGCAATGGCAGCCACGTACACCTTGAGTGTGGACGGGGTAAGACCAGCGTAGAAGCGATCTTGGAGGAACTCCAGCACTGAAGCCACCGGGCAGTTAACTGGGTCCACCTCACGCTCTCTACACCAAGTGGAAATACATTTCCATTTCACGCCGTACAGTTTCCTCATGGAGGGAGCTCTAGAACTGAGTATGGTCTTGACTACTCCTGCAGACAGGCCAGCCTCTCAGTTCTGTGCCCCCTCAAGGGCCAGACCCACAGTTTCCACAGCTCTGGCCGAGGGTGAAATATCGAGCCCTCTGCCTGCAACAGCAGGCCCCTCCTGATGGGCATCTCCCATGGAGGGCCGTCCGGAAGCGATATTATGTCTGAGAACCATACTCGGGTTGGCCACAACGGGGCTACTAGTAATAGACTGGCCCCGTCGCAGCAAACCCTCTCCAGAACTTCCGGGAGCAGAGTGATCGGGGGAAAACGCGTATAGACATGGCCTCGGCCACGCCTGCACCATGGCATCCAACCCCAGCGGATGAAAACCAGAGTGGACAGTGTGATGTCCTTCGAGACGCAAACGGGTCCACTTCCACTGGGCCGGGCCGAGCCTCTCGCAATCGTCTCCACACCTCAGGGTAATTTTTCCATTCCCCGGGCTTCAGTCCCTGTCTCAACAGATCGATTCCGGTCCCCTGGTACATACATTACTCTGAGAGACAACAGTCTCCCCTGGGACCACAGGAGGATCTGATGCTCCAGTCTGAATAGAGGGCGAGATCTCAGATCCCCCTGGTGATTTATATAGGACACCACTGTCTGATCTCACAAGGGTGTGGTGACCCTTGAGGTCTGGCAGGAAACTCCTCAGCGGGGCTAGAGCTGCATCCATGCATTTGGTAAACGTGCGAGGGGAGAGAGCTAGGCCGAATGGAAGAACCCGATATTGGAATGCTTCGCCCCCGAAAGCGAACCTCAGGAACTTCCTGTGAGATGGAAGGATGAATATGTGGAAGTTTGCGTCCTTCAGATCTATCGTGAGAAACTAATTCTCGGATTAGATTTGACTCACGATGATGGGAATAGTTGGCATCTTGAACCTGACCCTCCTCAGAGACCGATTCAAGTGCCTTAGATCTAGAATTGGACGCTCAGAATTAAATGCAGCCATAATAATCAGACAAGTGAAATATGGTCTGAATGGTAGGCTGAATTAAAATGTCTAACTTCTCAAGCCAGATAATATTATTAATTTATTTAACTGGTCTCATAATCTACACGTTGCCTCTGTACCACGAGAGACGAGCCATTCATAATACTTATCGCCTTTCTTCCCTCGAGAAGAAAGTCAATAGGCATGAGGCTGAAACACCCGAAAGCACACGTCTTTTTTTTTGCTGTACGCTTCGAGATACAGTGAGGAAAATAAGTATTTGAACACCCTGCTATTTTGCAAGTTCTCCCACTTGGAAATCATGGAGGGGTCTGAAATTGTCATCGTAGGTGCATGTCCACTGTGAGAGACATGATCTAAAAAAAAAAATCCAGAAATCACAATATATGATTTTTTAACTATTTATTTGTATGATACAGCTGCAAATAAGTATTTGAACACCTGTCTATCAGCTAGAATTCTGACCCTCAAAGACCTGTTAGTCTGCCTTTAAAATGTCCACCTCCACTCCATTTATTATCCTAATTAGATGCACCGTTTGAGGTCGTTAGCTGCATAAAGACACCTGTCCACCCCATACAATCAGTAAGAATCCAACTACTAACATGGCCAAGACCAAAGAGCTGTCCAAAGACACTAGAGACAAAATTGTACACCTCCACAAGGCTGGAAAGGGCTACGGGGAAATTGCCAAGCAGCTTGGTGAAAAAAGGTCCATTGTTGGAGCAATCATTAGAAAATGGAAGAAGCTAAACATGACTGTCAATCTCCCTTGGACTGGGGCTCCATGCAAGATCTCACCTCGTGGGGTCTCAATGATCCTAAGAAAGGTGAGAAATCAGCCCAGAACTACACGGGAGGAGCTGGTCAATGACCTGAAAAGAGCTGGGACCACCGTTTCCAAGGTTACTGTTGGTAATACACTAAGACGTCATGGTTTGAAATCATGCATGGCACGGAAGGTTCCCCTGCTTAAACCAGCACATGTCAAGGCCCGTCTTAAGTTTGCCAATGACCCTTTGGATGATCCAGAGGAGTCATGGGAGAAAGTCATGTGGTCAGATGAGACCAAAATACAACTTTTTGGTCATAATTCCACTAACCGTGTTTGGAGGAAGAAGAATGATGAGTTCCATCCCAAGAACACCATCCCTACTGTGAAGCATGGGGGTGGTAGCATCATGCTTTAGGGGTGTTTTTCTGTACATGGGACAGGGCGACTGCACTGTATTAAGGAGAGGATGACCGGGGCCATGTATTGCGAGATTTTGGGGAACAACCTCCTTCCCTCACTTAGAGCATTGAAGATGGGTCGAGGCTGGGTCTTCCAACATGACAATGACCCGAAGCACACAGCCAGGATAACCAAGGAGTTGCTCTGTAATAAGCATATCAAGGTTCTGGCGTGGCCTAGCCAGTCTCCAGACCTAAACCCAATAGAGAATCTTTGGAGGGAGCTCAAACTCCGTGTTTCTCAGCGACAGCCCAGAAACCTGACTGATCTAGAGAAGATCTGTGTGGAGGAGTGGGCAAAAATCCCTCCTGCGTGTGTGCAAACTGGTGAAAAACTACAGGAAACGTTTGACCTCTGTAATTGCAAACAAAGGCTACTGTACCAAATATTAACATTGATTTTCTCAGGTGTTCAAATACTTATTTGCAGCTGTATCATACAAATAAATAGTTAAAAAATCATACATTGTGATTTCTGGATTATTATTTTTTGATTATGTCTCTCACAGTGGACATGCACCTACGATGACAATTTCAGACCCCTCCATGATTTCTAAGTGGGAGAACTTGCAAAATAGCAGGGTGTTCAAATACTTATTTTCCTCACTGTATTTCTCAGTGAACACAGCCAGCACCCTCAAGAGTTGACTGTGCATGCCTCGTTTCCAAACAGTATCACACCGATCGTGTGTGTCTCCTCCCGAAGTTTAACTTGGGCAGGAAGACACGTTTTCAGCTGTGCTTATGGTAACAATTCAAGTTCCTACAGGACAAACCACACCAAATAGGACCGACAGTTGTACACAGAGCCCTTGCTGAAGAGCAAATAGCTAACTATATTGTGTGCCGACGTCCCTTTGTAGTTTCCGTGTATGCTGTCACACGTTACGTCATGACACAGCACCAATCAAGATTGGACTAGTTTCATTCAGACGCGTTACGCTAAGTGCGTTCCCCAAAGTGTCGTTCCGACACAGTGCGAGTTCCATCTAGGGAACTTCTCCATTTTAAGCATATCGTTGCCATGTAAACGTACCCATAAACAACATTAAAAGCTGGATTCTCACCACAGGGGGGGCTTTAGGGAAATAGCTTTACAGTAGCAGTATTAAAGACTCTAGATTATGTTCTCATTCTCTTTTACGTCCTGCAAGGAAACAGGTGTGTTTTATCTCTTTCCTGACTAACTCCTGCTCTTCCCTCTTCCCTCTCTCAGACCAGACGGAGGTGGAGTGCAGCCCGAGCTCGGAGAACTCAGAGCAACACAACCTGCTGGAGCAGCTTCAGTCTCGGTACCGGCAGATGGAGGAGCGCATCACCTGCCCCATCTGCATGACAACCACATCAGCTGGTGTTCCAGTGCGGGCACGCCTCCTGCATCGACTGCAGCGCCGCGCTTAAGACCTGCCCCATCTGCCGGCAGACCATCCGCGAGCGCATTCAGCTCTTCGTCTGACCTGAGCTTCATCTGTCCCCGAGGAGTCGATTCAGAATCAGCCATGGATGTGTGAAAATCCATTCTGGAGGATTTGGACCTTGTGTTTCCGAGTAGCATGAGGACGTCTGCTGCTCCGACTGGCGAAAACATCTGTAACCACAGTATTATGGAGCGAAGAGTGAAGCGAGATATAAAGTCAGAATTGCAAGATACAAAGTTACCTTTTTTATCCTGTGGCGGAAACAGGCTTCCATACAATTCTGACTTTTCTCACAACCGCAAATTTATATCTCGCAATTATTACTTTTTTTCTCCGAAAAATGAGAAACAAACTTGCAATCCTGACTTTTCTCGCAATTGTGAATTGTATAACTGATTATAATTATAATAATTTTAAGAATTGTAGATTATAATTTCTCCCAATTGCGAGAAAAGTCAGAATTGCAAATTTTATATCTCACAATTCGGACTTTATAAATCGCAATTGCGAGTTTGTATCTCACATTTCTGAGAAAAAAGTAATAATTCTGAGATATAAATTCGTAGTTGCGATATACGCCCATCATTTAGGATGCGACTGAAAATCGTCCATGGTCGTGTGAAATTCCATTCTGGAGAATTCGGACCTTGTGTTTCCGAGTAGCATGAGGACGTCTGCTGCTCCGACTGGCTAAACATCTCTAACTACAGTATTATGGAGTGAAGAGAAGTTCACTGGCTCATGGGAGATCACCTGATATTCTCCACATACCCAGCATGCAACGTTCTGTGAGCTGACACGCAATACCTGGGCCATATTTTACTCTAAAATCCGAAGAAAGAATATTAAAGATATTTCGCCTTATTTAATTTTTTTGTGACGTTTTCATCATCGATTCTCATTACTTTAAGTGTTTATGCATACATCCTATCATCTAATTAAACATTGCAACATTATTGCATTTACAATGAATATAATTCTCCTTGAAACATGTGATTCTGGGGTGAAATATGGCCAGATCTGATCCAGCACTCATCAGTCCCTGAGAACGCCGTGTTTGTGCCGTTGTGTCGGAGAGCCGTGTTGTACAGATGCCTGTACCGTACCCGATCTAGGATTTACTCGAGCAAAGATATACATACTGCATGCTGGTGAGCATATTATCTACATCATATGTTGTGTCACAGAGGACATTTGTAGTGTTATGAGTACAGACGACCTGTAATTTCTACCCGTGTGTGATTATGGCTCTGTGTCTGTGTGACTGAAAAGGCGTTCAAGGCCGATAAAAGTAGATTAAACTGTGTCAGCAGAGGTGCTGAATGCTTCACAATACTAGCAGTTGTTTCATTTTCTCAGGTTCATGCAAGTCCGTTCGACTCAGAGTGCAAGACGCCTCCCTCTGTAAACTTTCCAAACGTTCGGCCTTATCCACTGGCATTGCATGACATTATATGAAGTATTTATTAGCCTCATAAACCAGATCTCCCACTGTAATGCTTTGCCTAAATGTGTTCTGGGATTGAAATCACTTGTTTTGAGCATCACAGTGAATTGATAACTCCTAGGATTTAAAGAGAACGTTCATCACTGCTGTCATTATTTCCTCACCCTCGCATCTTTTTTTTTCCCCATGGAATTCAAAGTAGGCTAGATTGTTTTTGTTTTTTTTAAAGAGTCGTCATACACTGTAGCTCTGATGTCAGTCGAGCTTCAAAAAAGAACCATAAAGTCAAAAATAGTCCATGCTTTTACTCACAAGTAATCCAAGGTCATGTGTGAGAAACTATGGAAGCTTGTTTCTACCAGGAATACAGAAATAAAAAAAGGTAATTGCGACATTTTATCTCTCGATTATGACTTTTTTCTCTGAAATGTGAGAAACTTGCAATTTCCAATATATAATCTCTCAATTATATGGAAGCTTGTTTACGCCACAGAATAAATAAAGCTTCCATCAATTCTTTTCTCGCAACCGCAACTGTATATCTCGCAATTCTGACTTTTCTCGCAATTGTGGATTGTATAACTTATAGTTATAACAATTTTAACTCCCAATTATGAGAAAAGTCAGAATTGCACATTTTATATCTCGCAATTCGGAATTTATAAATCACAATTGCGAGTTTGTATCACATTTCAGAGAAAAAAAACAGTAATAATTGCGAGATATAGATTTCGCAGTTGCGAGAAAAGTGAGTTTATATTTCGTAATTTGGATTTATAAAGTCAGAATTGTGAGATACAATTTCCAGTTTTGTTTTTAATTTTTTTTCTTTTAATTTTTATTCTGTGGCAGAACGGAGACGTCCGTAGACGTTCCGACGTATTAGGATCACGCCAGGGAGCCTATCATCTTCAAGCGTTAACAGAAAGATTGCAAGAATGCAAGATTTACATCTCGTGCTCCGCCCCGCAGTGCGAGTATAAATAGAAAGCGAATGCAAGCACCATTTGTTTCCTGGGCTCTGCCAAGGGAAAGACACAGGCTCACTGCAGGGAGCTGTACCGTGGAAGAATACACATATGAGATCGCCGTAGGGATCACAACATATGGGACCCAGCCTAGCACAGGTTCCACCAATGCATACTAACGGGGAACTCACCCGGAGCAGAAATGTCTCACGTAAGCAAGCAGACTGGAGGATACCAGCTCGACACGAAGGCTATAAAACCTAGCGAACGTGTTTGGTGTCTCCCAGCCCGCAGCTGTACAGATATCTGTCAGCGAGGCACCTTGTGCCAGCGCCCAGGAAGAAGCGACACTCCAGTGTGGGCTTACAACCTGAGGGGGAATGGTGCGTCTTGCGGTTGGTACGCCAAGACGATGGCATCCACTATTCAGTGGGCCAAAGAGCATGCAAGAGAGAAAGCATATGTGCAGTTTAATATATAATAATATAATATATATGTTTTTTTTATCATTATATATATCATTTATACAAAACTGTTTTGTGCATGTGCTCCCGCGTGCACTATTTGATCACAACACATTTCTCTCGGTACTCTTCTTTCACAGTAGTCTTCCTTCATAACTCGTACTGAGAAGGATATATTTGTGTAAATAGTTGTGCAACACTGCATGGTGACCACAGCATGCCTGGACACTTGATCTAGGGGAACTCCGGCCCGTAGAATGAAGAGTCTGACCACGGGCTGAGGGTTTGGTGGTAGGCCGGGGTGATTGTCACACTCGGCCGTGAAGCCAGTGCTGAAGCGACCTCATATGAAGCAACCCGAGCAGCGTTTCTGCAGCTGCAGAGGAGACTGGTTCAGCCAGAGATGCTGTTCCTGGACCACAAGAGTGGACATCGCCCGACCGACTGAACATGCGGCAACTTTCGTCGCTCGGAGGGCGAAGTCAGTTGCCGTACGGAGCTCAGCCATGAACTCTCGGTCAGGGCTACACTCGTGCATGTCCATGAGTGCTTTGGCCTGATGGACCTGCAGCAACACCATGGCATGCTGGGAGGAGGCAGCCTGTCCACTGGCTCTGTAAGCCTTGCCCGTGAGAGCAGACGAGATCTTACAGGCCTATGATGGAGGTAGCAGTCGCCGTATACATTTGCATCGCGACTGACTTCTGAACCGGAGGATTATTCACGTACCCTTGGGCCGAACTACTGTCAAGGGTAGTGAGGGGGAGCTCTGTTTTGGGCAGAAAAAGGTGTCCTGGTAACCTCCTCATGCACTTCTGGAAAGAAAGGCACTGGGGCTGTGCGCTGAGGACCAGCACGACCCGCCCCAAGATACCAATTATCCGGCCTCGAGGGTTCGGGACACGGTGGAGGGGTCCACTCGAGCCCCACACTCTCGCCGGCCTGGGAAAGCATAGCCATCAATTCTGAATCAGGCTCGAGCAACGCAACTCTCCCTGAAGGAGTCTTCATCTCCAGACTCAAGCTCACCCTCCGATGCTGCGATAGACATCTGGTCAGCAGGGGGAGCCCCGAATGAAATGACTGGCTGGTCATGAGAGGAGCCAACGCGATTCACCGGAGCTCCACGGATTGCAGTTGTGAGAGGAGTGAGGGGCCCACAGGGATTGGGTATCGGGCAGGGAAGCCCTCACTGTGATCCTCAGATCACCCTGGCTAGTCGTCGAACTTGCCCTCTTTTGGGGTTGGCCAAAGAGGCACTAGATCGAGGCATAGGTAAAGGGGACTCCTCCTCATTTGAGGTATAGGAGTCTCGACCATAGCACAGAGATCGTCATGTTCTTGCAATGAATGCCCAGACACATGATGCAATGTTCGTGACCGTCAGCCTGTGCCAGGGAACGACCGCATCCAGAAATACACCGGTGATATGACATCTTGAAAAAGACACACCTATGTTTGCGCTTTCATTAATTAGCTCTCTCGAAACACACAGGGGAAATGGCCACGGGCAACACTGGCGGGGGATGGTGCAGCCATGAAGCACTCACTCACTGTTTAGAAACACGGTAACCTCGGTAAAGGCACCCTCTAACCAACCAACACAATGCTGTGAAACAGCAGTTGAGATCTGTAAGTAGCTCGCGACCTCGTGTCACACCGAAACTGGAGGAGAGTCTGTTCCCAAAGAACAGTCGACACACACACACTCATTGAACTCTGTTTCAACTAGGGCTGCACGATTAATCGAAATGAAACCGCACGCGATTTGGCAAAGACTGCAATTATTTTATGTGCAGCTTGTCAGTGAAGTACGGCTCTGAGCTCAGTAGTAAATGCTGCTCCATCTGAACACCAGAGGGTGTCTCACACACACACACACACACACACCACATATGCCCCACCGCAGAAGTAGACAACACACATCATTCCAGGAAATCCCTTTGGGCATCATACTATCGCTGTAGCTGAATAAACAGAAGATCGAAATGCTTTGATTGATTTTTCTAAATGTTGTCTATTGTTGGACAAGGTTTATAAATGCTTCTCATGTTTGGAAAGATGTTTGGCATGTGTTGCTTTTTCAAATTCACGTTATAAGCGACTCAAACTCGCAGTGCGTTCAGAAGGAGCAGCGATTACACTGAGCCGTGCGTCACTACAAGCTGCGCATCAAAAAGTCATCGCAGCCTTTGTGATTTTATAGTCGCAATAAACCAAATCGGTTGAAATGCGATTTCATGTTAATTGCGATGAATCGTGCAGCCCTAGTTTCAGCACTCTTCAGAGGCATACAGTTATCTGTTCGGCTCCGAAACGAAAGACAAATGGCTCGTTCTGTTAACACTCAAAGATGATAGGCTCCCTGGTGTGATCCTAATACGTCTACGTATGTCAAACGAGAGCGACTGAAAAGGAAACAATCTTCCATAAGCAACACACACACATTTATGAAGTTTTGTAGAGTGGAATGGATTCTCTATCGTTGCATGGAAATAGCTGTGCGTTTTTAGGACACTTACAAATAATCCCACCAGGCATGAGGGTGAGCAAACATGAACTGTCATTTCTGAGTGAACTGTTTCTGTAACAGTTGTTGTATTCCACCTGCTATTATGATGTAAGAACTGAAGGGCAGCTGGGTGTGTATTCTACCATTGTTAGTTGAAATATTTCCACCATGAATTCGACCTGTAAGCACTCGAGCATCAGTTCATCCCCTCGTAGAGGCTCATGTCTGTTGTGTGTTTCTGTTCCAGAAGGGCTTACTGTGTGCATTTATTATATTTTAATGTATACGTCATTCTGTGACGGGCTTTTTTTTTTAATAGGTCCTGCTTTTGGGACAGCCAACGCTAACATGTAAATCTGAATGTCTCGCTGTACGCCAGATCCTGAGAAATACTATGGCGAAATTAGTGCCAAAATGAGTCAGCGTGTGCGGAGGAGCATCATGTCCGGATCAAGCCTTTGTGATGTTTTTATTTAACTTATAGTTGTATTTTATAATTTGTTTAAATTGAAATTTTGTGTAGTTCTTTTGCTTTTTCGATTAAGAGGACAATGGAAGTTAGCCTCGGCTTTTAGAATAGAAGGACAGTCTAGTTTTATGAAGCTTATCTGCTAACAGCTCACCTTATACAACATCACTTCTGTTCAATATACTGTGAAGTGACTGCGTAATTATTCCTGTTTATGTTAGATATTATAATATACAAAGTATCCTGATGAAAATGGCATGTTGTACTTCACTCGGATTTATGAAAATCTTAGGTAAATTTTAGAATCCAGAAAGCAAGTTCAGAATTGACTCTCAGAATGACGTCGTCGTCTTTTCCGTGTAGAATATTGACAATCTAGAATTCATCTAGAACTGTCCATTTGTACTGATATTGTTTGTGTTGTACATAATACTACATGTAATTCAAAAGAACAAAACGTATGTGAGTTGTCAGCAGGTAAGGATAAAAACATGATAATGAACGACAGAAATGGTTTAAGTTTAAGGAAAGTGTATGTCAGATTATTTAAGCAAAAATAATAAAATGTTACAAAATGTTAATACAGTTCAGTATGTGGAGTTCCGATGTTGGCCTTACTGTCCATTTCCTATATTTATTTTGTTCGTTTTTGTCACCTTTTTTTCAAGTTTTACTCTGTAAAAAATATTTTGAAGTAAATATTGAACTGTTTTATAAGCATATATTTATGGTTTCATTTTTTGGGAGCTGTAGTGGCGGGGTCTAAGGTTGATGAATAAAGTTGAGAATGAATTCTCGTTTCAGCATTGAAAAGCTTGGAGAAAAGCAGAGAAAATGGCCCTGACATATTTTAAAGTCCCGCTGTGGTGAAAATCCAGCGTTTAATGTGGTTTATGTGTCTATGTGGTGTTTTTAATGTGCTTTAAGACAAACCATGTGTAAATTCATAAGTCGACAGCATTGCTGAGTATTTTCTCCTTAAAACTGCAGTGAACCAAAGACAGTCTCAAACACACGCTTTGAAATCGCTGGTGTTTCTGACGTCACAAACTACCTTGTTGTCACAGAGTCAGCCACACCAGGCTTGTTCGACTCGGCGCTGCACAGACCGATCGGTGAATGACATCAAAGTAGAAACGGAGCCTGGCCACTCCCTATTAAGTCCTATTGTACCGAATTGTGGTTGTAGTTCCACCAGAGCTCACTGGGGTGATCGCGGGCGATGCAGAATGAATGGGAGTCTGTGGGGCTAGACGGCTAAATTTGTCTCTTTCACCCGATTGCCGTTGAGAAATCTCAGATTTGATTGTAGGTTTTGCAAGTTCAACATGGGTTATAGGTCGAAAGTTGAGTACTTATGTCCTTTCGATTTCTTACAGGTTGAGTTGTACGAAAGCACCAAAATGACTGAAGGATTGCCGTAAAGCAGTATCTCTGGTCGTACGATGTGTATGACGTCATTGACATTTTTTTAAAGACCTTTTAAAGCAAATAAGTGACTCTAAAAAATCTAACACCCAGCAATGTGTAATTTCTTTGCATCTCCTTTCGAATACAACATTCAAATTACTAGACAAAAATGTATATCCTGAGAAAAGTGGATTTTGAGGGGTATAGCGCCATAGACCTCCATTCATTCTGCACTCGTCCTGTGAGCGCCCTCATATGGAGCCAGAGTGGAACTGCAACCAGTTCAGAAGCCGCAAGTTTACTGAGAGTGGAACTTCTCTCTTTAATAGACATTCTCTGGTAGAAAGTAGACGGCTCCTTATGCTTTTGAATTGCTCTCGCGGTACTTTGATGTCATAAACCGATCGGCCTGTGCAGCGCCGGTTCAAGTCGAACAAGCCTACCGTCACAGCCCCAATCATCACCTAATCACCAGGACCCGCCCACTCATTCACAATCACCAGATTACTGACTCCTTACACCTGCACTCATTGTCTGGTCTCGTCACCGTCAGCTTACCTGCGAGTCGTCTTGTCAAGCTTCCAGTCTTCTGTCCATCTTCCTGATCCAGATCTCCTGTCTTCCTGTTCACTCGTCACCTGCACAGAGAATCCACTTCAGCCTTTACCAGCTAAGTCACCATCATCAGTCAACTAGTCATCCTCTCCATCGTCTGGTTCCTGCTCTTCCACACCACTCTCCTAAATAAACACTGTTTTCATTATAACACCTGTCTCTCTCCCATGTTGGGACACTTGTAGCCAATCAGATCAACTGTGATCGTCAACGAGTGGATTCTGAGCTGTGGAGGCGGGGCTCATTTGCATATTCATAAACCGCATGAAATCAGGCAAGGTTGTCGAGTTACATTCAAGATATTTTAAGACATGAAGGAAAAAAACATTTAAATATGTCATTTTGGTGATCAAAGATGAGTTTTAAGGGATACAATTATTGACTACAGGGGGACTTTAAGACATTCTTTCAGTTAAACCGGCTCAAACCTGCATTTTAGTCTGTGTCTAGACTAATGCCTCGTCTGTGAAACCGGCCATCAGTGTTTAAAGTGTATTAAAGTGTGTCTTTACAGAAGTGTAAAAAAACATTTGAAGATACATGACGGTATCAGCAGTTTCACAGCTGTCAGTGTCAGTATAGTTTGAACAGCAGTGCCATAATTAAGAGGTAATCCACGACTAGCTGTGCATTCAACGATATTAATGCACAACGTGGAGGAGAAGAATAGGTTGACACCAGAGGTGGGTAGAGTATCCAAAAACTGTACTCAAGTACAAGTACTTATATAAATATTTACGCAAAGTAATAATATTAATAATTACTTGAGTAATAAAAAAGTATTCGTGAAGCTAGTTAGTTACTTCGGATCACAAAAATTATTGCCTGTTCTTTGGTTTTATAATAGTAACTTATACAACTACATTTGGATTATTACACAATGTCGAAGAAAAAATTAATCTGCATTGTTTTGCATGTAAAGGGAACCATTGACAGAGAAGAAAGCGTTAAACTCTTCACATGTGCTCGCGCTCATGACCGCATTCGCGCTACTGAACATCTGAACACAAACAACGATCAAATACACATTGACGGATCATCTTCCGTCTGTTCTCCAAAATGTAATCAAATGTATATTTCTGCAAGCGCAAGGCATTCGTTTTTTTTTAAGACGATTCGCACGCCACTGCGCAATACTCACAAACTACCGCGGGATGGCGGGTGTTCGATTCATATAGGTGAACATTGGTAGCTTATTTAATGTATAAATTAAGGTATAGCCTATGTCCAAAAAACTGGTAGATCATACTTTGTAGTAGTGCTATCGTGGCGTAATAATCTGTTTGGTTGTAAAATCAATGAAATTAAATCGAATATATCGTCCTGTGGAAACATTAAGTCACAGACAGACAGCATACGAAGATGTCAACTAATAAAGATCTTCATCGCTGGCAAAAATATGATGCATTTGCTTTCACTTGACTGTAGGTCCACGGCCACTTCATCTAACGCTCTTGATGTTCTTAAATCTTCCTGTTACGACTCCGAGTGTGAAACCGCTTCAGATTCAGTGCGTGCAGGGAACTGAACAGATCATTCAAACTGATTCGCGAACCGATTTAGACAGTTCTGCCAACTTGTTTGATGAAGTCTTTGAAGAGGGACAAAGAACTTATATTGACAAGAAGTGAAAGCCAATAGAACGTTCCCGTGCAACACCAGCGCCCAGCAGCGCTACGCTTCCGCCATTTTGGAGTGAAAGCGACTATGGCAAAATCAGCTGCTTTGTTAAAAAAGAAAAAAAAGTACATCAAAGGTGCTAACCTTTTCACTCTACTAAAGCATACAAATACCATAATATGTTTGCATATATTGAGGAAACATCCCAGCTAATAAGGGACGTCCCCCGGACTTTTCGAATGTCCCCTTAGGTCCACATTTGATCCGCTTTGTAACATTCACTGACGGACATTCCGCTGATGTCTGCATTTGGTCCAGTTTGTAACGTTCACTGACGGACATTCCGCTGATGTCTGCATTTGGTCCAGTTTGTAACGTTCACTGACGGACATTCCGCTGATGTCTGCATTTGGTCCAGTTTGTAACGTTCACTGACGGACATTCCGATGATGTCTACATTTGGTCCAGTTTGTAACGTTCACTGACGGACATTCCAATGATGTCTGCATTTGGTCCGCTTTGTAACGTTCGCTGGAGGCAGCGAGACTGGATTTATCCTGAAATAAGTGCCTGGTTATCCTCTATCATAATCATTCTATGAAGAAGTATTGCGTTGACATACTGCTGAAGTTCACGATCCTCTGTCTACTCTCTGAAGATGGATGTTTGGAAATGACACAGCAGTGAGAACCCTGTTTGTACCAGCACACGGAGAGTTCATCCGTTGAGGCTGTCATCTGGGCCCACACTCTGCCTTAATGATCTGAGGTTTGGGCATGCTGTGCTGAGTTTCGAATATCACGTGAGAATGGAGTGTGGGACGTTGCAGAGTGTACGGGCGACCAGCTTAAAATCCCTCGATGAAGCTGTGTTGTTCTTTTGGGCAAGCCCTGCCCTGGGTGATGAAGAGAGGCGAAGAAGTGAAAGCCTGCTAAAGCTGTGAGTTATAGTACCCTCCATTCTCTGTCTGAGTCCAGTGAAGAGCCTGCTAAAGCTGTGAGTTATACGTACCCTCCATTCTCCGTCTGAGGCTAGTGAAGAGCCTGCTAAAGCTGTGAGTTATACGTACCCTCCATTCTCCGTCTGAGGCTAGTGAAGAGTCTGCTAAAGCTGTGAGTTATACGTACCCTCCATTCTCTGTCTGAGTCTAGTGAACAGCCTGCTAAAGCTGTGAGTTATACGTAACCTCCATTCTCTGTCTGAGTCTAGTGAACAGCCTGCTAAAGCTGTGAGTTATACGTACCCTCCATTCTC